>QJNS01000730.1:0-46027 GCA_004154925.1 Monosporascus cannonballus
GACGAAACCTTCTCTCAAACATCCTTCAAGGGCCTCCGAGGCCTCGATATCTTCTTTGGTTGGTTCGTCTCCCGATTCGTAGTATACGTACTTCGACACGATGCCTCGAAAGTTTTAGGCTAGAGCAGGTATTCGAGCTTTCCGTAACTTACTCCGATATATGATGCTACAGTAGAACATCATGGCGGAAATTCCTTTTCGCAGATCGTGACGAGCAACGAACGGCCATAAAACCCAGTTGACAACAATGGAAGCAACAACACCAACTACCATTGCTGCGCCCCTATACACTGCAATCATGGCTGGTGATGGCCTACCCCCTGCGTTGTACTCGGCGATAGACACAAGGGTGAATGAAAGGCAGCCAACCAATCCAGACCTCTGTGAATTGTTAGATGCGGTTAAGTAGGGGTACTGAGGGCTACTTCACTGGATGAGTACTTTGGGTGAACCGATAGATCATTGGAAGCATGAAGATGACGGAGAAAACTGCGGTAACATAGGGGTTTCCGTTTCCCGCAGTGAATGACAGTCCGCCCCAGAGAGCACCTAGAACAGCGCATAGGGCTCGGGTGAACAGGTTTTGGACATTACCGCCGGTCCTAAAGACGTCAGCGACCACATTATTAGACCAGTACTCGCATACTTTACCGGGGTCCCATTATGAGCCATGCCATTACCACAGCCCACCATATCTCAAACTCATTCCACCATGGAGCACCCTGAACAAGCCATGCTGGTATCGCCAAGAGCGAGGTAACTAGTGCCGTCTTCAGACCGAATCTAGTCTCGAAACCCTGCATTCGATGAACAACGCTCCAGAGGTCATGTCGAAACCGACTCTTCGCAGTCGGCTCATCTTCAAGTTCGGTGGCAGTCATCGTAGCGTATGATGCGTTGGTGCTGTCTGCGGCATATCCTTCTCGCGGGAGGGGCTGGAAGTCGCGAGACTTGATTTTTTGGATCAACTTTGCGATATCGCTAAAGCTTCTAAAATAGGAACCTGCGAGTTTTCAGCCGGACTGCATCAACTCAGTATCGAGAGGGAGAACCACTTACCTGCTGTAACGCCGCCACGGTCGTGCCGTACTTGTGCGTTTGACCGATGCAAGGACCTCCAAAAGGGGTAGCTTGGGAAATGGAACCTAGGGTATTTCGGTTTCCTTTGCTCCATCTCGTTAACCTTCACTAGTAGAGCTTCGATTGCTGTTGCCGCTTGATGTATTGGGCGGCAGAAGGCAAACAACTTGGCAGCCTGCCTTCATGTTAACATCGCGTACGTAATAGCATAGTGCGGTTTCCTCCGTTTCCTTCAACGAGCCTTAGGGCTCGCAGTGCACAGCATCTTGGATATATAAGACAGGCCGACAATAGCTGGCATGGGTTCCAGTGCGAAGGTCTACGATACATACCTCGGGGAAATCAGCGTGGGTTGGCGGTAGCTTGTCGTTGGCAAGAACGTTATTTTGGCAGCTACTAAACGCGATTATGCGCTTTCTTAGATTGAGCAGAGAGCCAGAAACGTCGGCGGGGACCTCGGCCGGAGGGCCCAGATACTGCCTGTGACCACACATTTCCATCAAGACTGCATCACAGCTTTGGAGTGCACGTCGCATGGCCGAGAGAAGATCCTCTGTTGGCTCTGCTAAGGCGCTTGCAACAAACCTCATCACTTCCCATTCCCCGGCGACCTCTTTTGTGCGCGATCTCTCGTCAATGTCCGCGACAAAATCGTCCGAAACAGTTCCCCGTCCAAGGGTCACATTCATATCGGACGCTTCGGCCACCTCGAAAACTCCGGTGCCGCTTTTCAAGCTTAGGAGGGTGCGTACGACGCCCTGTGTCCGGTTTCGTAAGACGCGGACATCTTGGGGACGGAAACGAGTAATAGAGAAATCAATGACCAGGTCCCGGTATGCCTGCGATAGGTTGACGAACATGTGAGCGAGTCTTCGACGAGTTCTGACGATATCTGGACCATTGACATCTAGGCCATCCTAAAGAGGAGTGTAAGCATCGAGCTGTGATCTGCGTCCTTCAAGCCTTACCAGCATCACTCCGAAAGCCTGGTGGAGCGCCACGGCTAGAGGACGAGCACCTGCGTCCGGGGCTACGATGGCACAAATGACTAATGCTATGACCTGTCCCCATACCCAGGGGATGAAGTAGTCAAGTAGATTGGACCACCGGACTGACGGTCCAGATACGTCGGCCAGGCAAATGTACGAAATGGCTATTCCGGCGCATATTACTAGTTGGTAAGTGCGAATGTAGTAGGAGCGGATACACGATATAGCAAAAATGTATACGAAAAGGAAAGTGGATAGAATAGCGCCATAGTCTAGGCGTGCAGTGGAGGAGGTGGTAGATAGCAACAATCCAATTGCCCCCCACCCCAAGCCAGTCGCAGTACCAATAGTTGTCATGATGACTCCATCGACATGGGCACCTAGGGTTCTTCCAGAGTGATTGATGATGGCAGAGACGACCATGACATGGCTATATCGGCCCAGCCATGAGTGGATCTGGGGAATAAGACATAGAATATATGCAACGAAAAAACCGAGGAAAGACTTGAGTAGTTTGATGCCGGCTCTCGTGGTAGTCACGCGCTGTACGACGCTTCGAACTTCGTGCCACTGCTTGGGGAAAAAGTTGGTGACCGAAAGAGGGTCTTTCTTCCGAAAGGCATAGGGAAGAGTTGCCTCCGCTCGTTTTAGGAGCTCATCGGTGTCCACTTCCTCAGGGGGGAAGAAGACAGCATCAAAGAAACTGTCACGCAACTCTGTCACGCCGTAGGAGTTCTTCGCAATACGCGCCTCCTCAGCCGTCAGAACTCTCTGAAGAGGTACCACGCGAGAGTCTTTCGAATCGGTGCGAGTGTCGAATACCCTATCAAGCGAGTCGACGGAAGACTTGCGAGCATGGCGACCTCCAAGGCCGGCAGTACGTAGTCGTAGCAGTCGAGACAGACTACCTTGAGTAGTTGCCGTATCCCGAGTCCCTTGCGCTATCACGCTACCCACTGCCGTCTCGTGTGAGCCAGAAGCTTCATGATTACTTGAATCCATGATCGAAACTCTCGGGTCCCAGACGACGTGGTGTTCAAGATGTCACACCCCGACTGATCACCCGGGGCAGCTAATTACTGGTAGGATAAACCGAGCACAGATGGATCATCTTATGAGAGCTAAGTAAGGAAGGGTATGGAATATAAAATTTCCCTTACTAGACTGGGTATCCCGGCTCTGCCTCCAATATATCAGTCAGTATTATGTTTTAAGAGGGTTACTCGTCCCTTTACGCATCTAACTCTACCACGCAACACGACCACCTAGAGAGTCTCCACATACATAAAGTTATACAACCAACATATAGTGAGATGTAATTTGAAAAGAGGATACGGGAAATGCCTTGGTAAAGGCCACTTGTAGGGCATATATGTATAAGTCGATGCTGGAGAAGGATGTCGGCGTAAAGAGGCGATGTATTAGATAAGCACGAGAGAAATCGTGATAGGCTGGGTGGTTACTCTTTACGTTTGAGGGTGAACAATGGGTGATATGTCGTGCGCGTGGATACAGCCCCGAGGAAACAATTACCAGTATTGCATAAAGTAATATCTCTTTAACCGGTCTACCCCGCCAGAGCGTGCCCTAGATTTAGTTTCTGGATGCCCCTCCAACCGTTGCGGTGATAACAAGGCCTATTAGTTTTCATATCGACCACCCCTTCAACCAGAGAACATCACCACTGCCTTCGCACTTTTAGAGATTCATTCTGTCTTCATTCAAGGCCTAGAGAACCAAGACGCACTGTTGTTTCCCAACGTGACAATCACAATACCACATCTATCAAGATGGCTACAGGTAAGGAAACGGTTTCTGGTTCATAAATACCCGATTATCGCCTGCGTCGCGATCCCACCACCCAACCTCACCACGTCGCTCACCAGGGCTGCCCTCCGCCTATAACACAGTCTTTGCTAATAGCCATTCAGATTTCGGAGACATTGCGAGTCAGTTCATCCATTTTCAATCTGCAGGCGCCGAAGTTTGCCTGCGGCGGCACAGCCTTATCAACCGACCAGCATGGTGACTGACTGACCTTTGATCTTCCAGAGCAATTCGTGGACTACTACTACCAGACGTTCGATAGTGACCGACGAAACCTCTCGACGCTCTACGTATGAAATATAAAAGCAGCCCTAATGGATATGCTAATATGCTGACTATCGTCTAGCGCAACAACTCCATGTTGACTTTCGAGTCCCAGCCTTACCAGGGAACCGCGAGTATTGTTGAAAAGCTTGTGGTATGATTGGAAATTACCTACACGGATCGCCGAGTCGATGCTGATGCGAGATTCTAGGGCATGCCGTTCCAGGCCGTGAAGCATCAACTTGAGACCCTTGATGCCCAGCCGGTCGTCAACGGCGGAGTTTTTGTCCTTGTCACTGGGAAGCTCTTGGTAAGCTGTCTTCTTCCTCTCGAAACAGTTTCTTCCTTGAATAACCAGCTGATTCGGGTAACAGGTCGACGAGGAGCAACGACCGATGAGCTATACTCAGGCCTTCCAGTTGCTGCCTGAGGGCGGCTCTTACTTCGTTTACAACGACATCTTCAGGCTTATCTATGCATAGGTCTAAGGCGTTACGGGCGAGCCATGGCAGGCAGTGCTGCAGGCGCGGGGCTGTATTGTGCAGATATTCCCATGGAAATCGTGATAAACCTCCTCTGGAATGACGGAATCCCAGAGCGGATTATAGGAGACAGATTTCGAGGCTCACACAACTTGTTTGGTTTGCCTAGATCGTCTAGGGAGATGCCGTCAATTCACAAATTATATCCAGCGATTATGGGTGCTTGCGAGATGTGGCCATATTTCTATTCATCGATTCTTGGGATATATTCGACTTGCCGTTGGAAACGTCCACTTGTGTAAGACGTTTCATCATTCATGGGCTACCTCGACAAGTAACTGGCTCAATGAACCCGCCTCTCCATCACTGCTACTTATCGAGTTGCCTCTAGCCTCTAGATGGAGGCATTGTGGAAGTATGTACGACGATTACCCATAAAGGATAATGACGCTCTCTTCTGCGCCGGGTTATCGAGATGACAGGAATGAGTCTACTTGTGGTATATGTGTCCTCTTCTTTGCTACTAACGGTGGCCGAAGAAAATCGAAGATTTGGGGCATGCTCTGGAGCAATGGAGTGTTTTCTTCGACGATAGATTCGGGCATCTTGCTTCGAGAAGTCACGGGGAAAGCTAGGCAGTTACATATGTACGTAGGCCAGAAACTGGGAGATGACGTGAGTGACTGATCTTCCGATAGCTTTGGTGTTGATTCATGAGATACCTACCACCTACTACCAACCAAACCCGCATCTCTTATGGCCGTACGCCGTTTGATGCGCTACGTTAACTCTCCCGACCGGATGTACTGTTTGTAAAGCAGGTGCGTGCATGGATGATGAGATAGCGAGGTGGGCACTAGGTGGGGCCTCTATCTACTCCGTAGTAGGCTAAAGCTCGAAGTTGCATCAGATTGATTATGCAAATATAGTGCACCGTTTTCTTCATGTATTACGTGTTGTGTTGTGGCTTTGCGGCGGCTTTGCCGGCTTTGTCGGGTCAACAAGAAGGGCCCATCCAAGCTCTGTCGTTCGATTGATGCGGAAGGTGTGTGCACATGCGTATGTGGACAGGACGTTTGTAAAGTAGGTACCTTCCCGAGGTACATATGCCTGCCTTCTAGGTACGGCTCACTGCCCACCTCTAGGCAAGCCGGGCTTTGGTTACATGACACGGAATTCGGAAGCGAGCGAGCGTTAATTACCTAGCCCATTGGTTGGCATTGGAACTCCAAGCAATCACATCCCCACCATATTTTCCCTCGACGCCTTTTGTTTCTTTTGCGACGGCCCATCACAGCAGTGTCCCTACGTTTTCCAGAGAGTGCCACTTAACGTTAGCAGCTATCTGACAGCCACTATTCAACAACACTTCATTCACCCTTCCACGGCTAATCAAGCTAACACTTGACTTACCATCACCTAAACCCCCCCCCCTCCCCCGGAAGCCACCGCGATATCCCAGGACCCAACGTCGCATTACTTCGACAGTAGCCAAAGAGCAACTTAGGCGACGACCGCTACCAGTCCCCCCTACATACCATCAAGATGACGCTCAAAGAGGAGTTTGCTACTAGGAATTTCAGTAAGTGCACCACTTTAACCCATGTGTTTACCCAAATGCCGCCGTATTCCAGAGCTGATAGAGGGACCAGGCATCTACGGGCAATGGTAAGTATCACACGCACCGAAGCCTTTCACTGCGAAACCAAGGTTTCCCTTCCACGACTGGGTCGACTAGTCCCAAATACGGCCTGTCCTCGGATACAGTCGCTAACAGTCCCTTCTGCGCCAGGCTCGGGATCTTGTCCATGATCCTATGCTTTGCGCTAGGCATTGCGAACTTCTTCAACCTCTTTAAGATCATTTTGGTTCTTTTTGCCATCCTGTGTCTGTAGGTCGCCGTTAATGAAGGCCCCGCGGTTACGCAGATCAAAGACTGATGTATCGTTATAGTCTGTCATCATTCATCATCCTCTTCATCGAAGTCCCACTACTGCTTCGAATCTGCCCTACTTCCTCGAGCTTCGATAGCGCGATCCGCAAGGTCTCGACCAATTACATGCGTGCCGGTACTTACGGCGTCATGGCCCTCATTCAGTGGCTTAGTATCACTGTTGCTACCAGCAGCCTGATCGCTGCTGCAGTGGTTCTCACCCTCACGGCCTTATGCTACCTCCTCGCCGGAGTCAAGGGTCAGGCGTTCGTCGGAAGCAAGACTCTGGGCGGCGCGGGTGTTGCGCAGATGATTGTGTAACCTCATCCAGAACATTGTTACGATCACTAGACGTAAACTGCCGAGGGGCAAATGACGCCCTGTGTACATGTCTACGTGGAATCGCGAGGGAAAGTTGTACGTTAGAGTACATGCCGACGCAGAAAAGTGATGGCGCGAGTTGTAGAGAATGGTAAAACAGGAGGTGACGAGGTCTTATTACCACAAGAAGAAAAGGAGACGGTCGCCATGAGTCGGCTTGGGAAAGGGCGTAAGGGGTTAAGTGTATGGGCAAGGCCAGCTGCTTCTTTTTCCGTCAGTCATGTTTGTTTTCTTGTCGGGTTGGAAGATACCTTTGTGTTACTGAATACCGAATCCGACAAGTTCCATGGCCTACCGAATATGATGATCATGTGCGTATGACTAACTCAGACGTCACACATTCTATTTAAAGGGAACCAAATATGAAGGTTTTCCTATAATTCTTCTACACGATTTCCGGACGACGGCCCTATAGTTGACATATAGTGATGACACTGGTATTAAGTAGGCAATACCAAAGGAGAAATTTAACGGAGCTCGTATAGTAGGTAGCGCTGTAAATATCTCAACTCCTTTTTATGTATTCTGGCCTCGATCTAAGAGGGCCAATGCAGGTAACTTGGCCAGTTACAAAGGATCACGAGCGCATGGTCTTCAAAAGGCTGTATCCGGGTAGACAATCATTGAAGACCACCTACGGCAATTTATTATACAATTTGCGTCTGATCCTGCCGGAAAGACAGCCATATTCTAGGTACCTAAATAGGTATCTACCTAGCAGCTGAAGGGGACAAAGTACATTGTACACTTTTCTGTAAATCCGATATACCACAGCTTGCTGACGGCGTACCAGCCATGATCTTCTTTTAAGGTGGCGCCGGTACCCCGTCGGATAACTCGGACACCAAGCCGGTAGGCTGGATCGCCGAGCTTTTGCTTTCCCCATCCTTTACCCGTTAACTGTCAGCATATCAAGACTCAATGAATTTGAAAACTCCAGCGTCGTCACCTTGCTATTACGTTGTGCCGGATTAGAGTTACTGGCGATGAAACCTTCGTAGAGGTCCTATAAGGTAGGTAGTATAGTTGTATGCGGCCTGGCGATCTCAGTGTCCCCTCCTCGGGCCCCACATGCTCGCCGTTGACACCAACAGTACTTACTCCAGAAGTCCGGTGCCAGCGTGTCCTTCGGTGGCTGGGTTGGCCGGAGGGCCGGCCGAGTCAAGACTCGATGGTGCGGGGCACGGCCGAACAATGCCGTCATCGTCCACCTTTGTAGATCTCAGGGGCTGCCGTGTGAGGGGTTTCTTAACGGGTTCATTCTTTCCGGTGCCCTCCCGTTTCTGCGCGAAGAAAGGAAGAAGCGGTTTTGGTTTCGACGTCCAGACGCATACATAACTTATGTACATGCGGAGAATTTGTGCCCATACGATGCACTTTTTACGCCACGAAGACGGTATGCAGATCCGGTTGTCTGCTTTTGTGATCCTGCATGTGAGGAAAACGGTTGCTGCAAAAGCTTATGACCCGTATATAAGTTCTGGAGGGGCGTTAAAAAAGGTTTACAGTTAACACGATTATAGTATTCTGAAGAGCTACTGCATTAGGGACAAAAAGCAGAGATTTGCTATAGGAATATAAAATCTACCTAGGTAGTGGATGTGTAGCACTATGTATGTTGAGAGACTGGAGGACTACCAGTATTATGTAACCGCCCATACGCACCTACTCACCTGTATATTTTTACTCCAATTACCCCCCTGACTGCCCAGAGGCCTGTTGGACTTGTCTAGTGCGCTATAGGTCGCCTCACATATCAGCTGACCGTTCTGCTTAGTCGGGTTGCCTTATACTTACGGACGTTGAGTCAATTAAGAATCGGAAGAGGAGCTCTACCTCAAGTCGCTGGGTGATGATTTTGACGCGTCCTCCCTCCCTGTTCTGCGGTGAATAGACCCCACTGAAAATCTGAAGGAAGGAGGGCCTCCATGGGAGCTAGAAGTCAAATATTTGAGCATGAACGCACAAACTCGATCCAACCACCCCATCCCGATCCATGTCTGTCTTTCCGTAAAGGCGCTGCTTACGGGACATAAGGGATATGGTATCATGAGTCCATTTCCCCACCGAATGGTAGACTTTGGCTTATCTTCCCCAGATGGTGATTCGCCCGATTCGTTGGCAGCAAAACGTTTGAAGCGCAGACGACCGCCCCCAGCTAGTGATTATTACCTTACATGCCCGCAATGAGTGTAAGTACCTATTCACGTACCTGCGGTAGTGTTTTTCCCCAATGTTGAGTGTTATCGATATGTAAATGCCGGCGGACCACGGGCTCCCCGTTGTTCGCGTCTTGACATGTTCTGGCTATCTCAGGTCCCCTGGCTCTGTGCCAGAAAGCCTCATCGAGACCATACTTGCTTTCTCGTCTTTGTACGAAATCGCAGTTAAAGTGCCATGTGGCCGACTGAGAAAAGCGCATATGGGGCCTGACTGGTTTACGGACTGGTTTTATCCAGTGTAGAGGGACATCCCTGCCCTGGTGGACAGTGTTGCCATAACTCACGCTAATGAAAATGCACTTAATTCGATGACATCGACAAAAGCCACCCCCCAAAACCTGCCTTCGAGAACTGCCTTTCCCTTGTGAACAATATATAAGTTCCCCCTGGAGCCCTGAATGATTCCCGTTTTGTTGTACATACATGCTGGTAAGTGGTCGATTCGTCTTTTTCTTATCGCTGAAAGCTACAACCATCCCGGCCCCTGATCTAGGAACCGAAGTAAGTGCCTACCTATAGTGCTGCCCCTCCTTACCCCCCCCTTTCCTGTCTCTCCCTTTTGTCGGTGAGCTTCCACCGTATCAGCGTCGTCGTGTAGCGAGGCCTGGCCGTTACAACCCACCAAGCCGCAGTCTCGTGGGCCACTTGTTTTAAGTCTTCCCGAACTCCCGTGGGAGCTTATCTACCTCAACACATTCCACATCCCAATTAGCCCCTCGGTCTACTAGTCTTCATTACCCGATGATTCTATACATGCATATATAGACGTCGAGTCTCCCTCCCAGATACAGCTCCAAGTTTTCAAAAGAGCCCGAAGTCTTGCCCAGGCCTGCCTGTATTGTGCAACCTCACAACTTAAACAAACTCCTCGGATAACTCAGCAACTCGAACCTCGCCAATATTTCCACTCGGCATTTATGCGGTGTGTGTATGACCTCTACTGTACTGGGTTCTTGAGACGATGCATATATTTCATACCGCGCATTTATCTTCCCAGGACATTGCTTTCCATGTTGCTTCCTCGAGTATACCAGCGGCTTTAACTGTTGGGGAAACCAATAGACAAGCCTTTACCCGATGTCATTCCTGCCATCCCAAGTGGGAGGAAACTAAACAAAGTTTTCGAAGGGGGTGATGGGGGAAGCCAGAGGAGGATATATGTCGCACCATTTCTTGAGCGATTCACTCAACGATTCATACAACACAGCTACCAATGACATATTCTTTGCCATGTCAATAGTCGTAGGACTTAGATTTGCTGACTTAATATGTTCTGGCAGGTATTCTGAGTCGACAATCCACCCGGCCGCCATCACGTACACTTATAGCTCATGCAAACCAGAGCTAACAATTACGACGACGACAACGATATTCTTGAGTCATAAGCTCATTGGTTATCTATTGTAACCCATCATGTCTACCGCTGCCACGCAATCAACGCCGCTGATTCCTCCTCGCCCGTCGAGGAGCCAAGAAAAAGGCAACCCCTCTGGCGCATCCCCCCCTACCATCCCCCCTCGCCCAACTCGGTTCAACCGCTCCGTTTCCCCGAATCCTGATCGGTTCGCGCCCTCCCCCTTGAACGAGGCGCCTTTCCCGTCAAAAGGCAGCCTCGGCACCGGCCATCGTATCTCCGGTAGTCACCTTGGACACGAACTAGATCGTCGTACTAGTGTCGAACTGCCCGGCCCAGGTGAGGAGGGACGAGAATATGCCGCCATCAGGGATCTCAGTTCTTCTTCCGAGGCGACCCGCCAGGGACCTGCGTCACCGGAGCAAACTCGGACCATTGGCGAGGATCTCAAGCTGCATGCCCCGAAGCCCACCATGCCCACCCAGAGCGCCAAGCAGCGTGTGGCTGCCGTCACCCGAACCGATTCCGACCGAGCTGCCGCGTTTGGCATTGGACGCCCTAGTAGCACCGATCAACATAATTCGAATCGGAGCTTGAAGAAGAAGCCCAGCACTGCTAGTCAGCTCTCCCAGCCTGACGTTATTGAAGACGAACATGGAATACCGGAAATTGGTCAACGTGTTCCTATGTACCCCAACGCTGGCGATGTTCAGGCTCCCTCTCCTGCCCCCACTTCTCACCCCCCTGAGAGTACCAGGCCAGGTCGCAATCACGTTCGAAAGCACAGCGCTCGTGGCTTTAATGAACTACCCCCCGGAAGCTACGGTCTCCATGGTCACGGCGTTGCCTCGACAGACAAGTTGGAGAGGGCGTACTATGAAAAACATCCCGAACTGCTGCAGAAAGAACAATACAAATACCTGCATGACCGGCCCAACGATTTCTCCCTAAGCAGCGAGGATCTCAACAAGATTGTCCGGCATACTGCCAGCTGTGGTGCTGGTTTTGGTAATACAACCTACCAACAAACTCTGGAGTCTTTCTAACCAGTTGTAGGTACGTCTAAGGAATATGTCGGAACCCCCACTGAGCAGGTCGGGTTCCAAGCAAGCGAAGAGTACGCAACCCGAATGTCACGGCCGTCGTCTGCCGCCGCACATGCCAGGTCTCCCTTGAAACCGGGGACCATTACGGAAAGCAACGTCGGTGGAGATGACAATGTCATCCATGTTGACGAGCCAAGCTACCGTGGGGACCCTGCCAAGCTTGGTGATGAGCAGAGGGCTGTTGGCGAAGGCCATGAAGACGGATATGTCGCGCCGATCTTGGCTTCCGACGAGGTTGCGAAGGGACCCAGTCCGTACGAACTTCATCCTGCCGTTGAACCCCCGCCCGAGCGGCACGGAAGCGCCTTTGAGATGGATGAGCCCAGAAGCCGCCCTACAAGCCGACCTGCGAGCATATATAGCCCCCCACCGCCGGAAATGCATTCCACTCCTCTGGAAGATGTTAAGGAGTATGAGCCTCTATTTACTGAAGATGAGAGAAGTGGCAAACAGCCCATCACGGCCGAGAAGCTGAAGGAGATTCGCCAGAGGTTCCCAAGCCGTGATGTATGGGAGGACGCACCTAACAGTGTGTATGCTACCGCCGAAGTCTCTACGCCCGAGCTGCCGGACGCTTGTCCGAAGTCACAGGCTCCCGTCATGGAGGTACCTTCCCGAGATAATGAGACGCCCGCGCAAGCCTTTGCCCGCAGGCAAGAGGAACTGGCCGAGAAGGAGGCTGTCAATCCGGACAGTTTCTTGTACCGGCAGCAGAAGCCCCCGACTTACGCGGGACACCAGCCACACATTGCAAAGGAGATGCAGGCGCGGCCGAACCCAGCCCCGCGCTTCCCTAGCCGGGATATATGGGAAGACACTCCCGATTCTTTACAATTCACTACGACGGTATCTGGTCCTCAATCCGGCAGAGATACACCCCCCGAAGAGGAGGAAGAATCTGACATCGCGGGCGGCGCCCCCTCCAATAAACCGGCGATCCCACCGCGCCCCAGGGGACAGGGTACCGGGACCGATACGAGTTCGAAGACCGTTTCTGACGACCAAAAGCCTCATGTCCCCGCGCGGCCTCAGAAGGGTGCTTCCGAAGCTCAGCAATCAGAGTCCGCACCCACGCAAAAAGCAGGGGGGGTCGCGAGGGTCGTGGGAGGCAAGATTGCTGCTCTTCAAGCAGGATTCATGTCGGACCTTAACAGGCGCCTGCAACTAGGCCCGCAAGCTCCTAGGAAGGAAGATCCCCCAGCTTCAGATCTTACGGAAGGGAAAGAGAAAGCGCCTCTGGCTGACGCGAGGAAAGGCCGCGCTCGCGGTCCTCAGCGCAGGGCACCTACCAAGAATAACACCGTCGGCAGCACCGACAAATCGACGCCGCCGCCTGCGTCTAACGGTAAGCCCGTGCTTAGCTTTTCCACGACCCGGACTTTGTTCAGCATTGATGAGGAGGGTACAATGACCGTGGAAGAAGAGCCGATACCATCGGCTGAGAGAGCGCCGACAACCACGGGAAGCGCAGCAATCAACATCGGGGACTCGACGCCCAAGGAGCCAACTGAGGAGCCAGAAACCACAGAGCCAGAGACCACGACCGGAACGAGGGACGGCGAGTCGAGCAGTCAAGCAATGGAGTCCGAAATCCCTAGAGATGAGGCGCCCAAGGAAGACCCTAAAGCGGAGACGGAACCGACGACCGAAGAGACCAAGACCCTCGTCGCCAACTTAGCTGGCGAGTCTGTCCTGGAAGAGACAATCGAGAAGAAACCGGGTGACCAGGTCGGAGCGGTGGAAAGCACCAAGGACGAAGTGGTAGATAGAGCCTGACGGCTTTAACCGCCGCACCAGCGAGCCTGTGTCCTTATTCCTTTTCGCACCATGGAGAATCACGTTCCTTGCCTACCGAATCGTCTGGACCAAACCGAAAGCTGGAGTGCGCTGTGCCATGGGACATTTCCTACGATCTTGCGGTGATGACGAGATGAATGACGAGACGAACGACGATGCTAGAAATGCAGAGAGAATCAACGGTCGGGGAGAAGAAACAGACCGCCGTAGAGCTGTGTAGAGCTTTAGTATTGACATGTTCCCTGCCTCTCCTTTCTTGGATCGGAGCCCGGGTCCTGTAGAGTTGCTTCTATAACAAATATGTTTCAGGGCCCGCTCACGTCTTGAGCGCCCTTCTTCCTAGACGGACGGACAGGACTCCCGTAGATCTCAATACAAACTTCTCAGTCGAGTACGCCTCGTCCCCCCAGTGTTGACCATACATTTACAGGACCTTTTCAAGCAGAAGGGATGATGATTTGGTTGTCGATCCTCCCATCACGAAAGCATCCGCCCCCATTGCGGCGCGACCATCTCTAATTTGCTATTTGCACCCCATCATCTTGCGACGCCGTGTTCCAATTGCTTCTAACCCGGACGATTGAGGACTACCTGGACCCCGTTTGATATGGACTAGGCTGGACCTTTGGTATGTGGATAGGCAGTAACATGATGATCGTGTAAGGTACAGTGCTATATAAAATTCGATCCACCGATATCCAGAGACAGACAGGCTACCGTCGTCGCTGTGTGATCGGTCCTACTCTAAACTCCTGCCATTGATCTATCTGTCTATTTTGCTCGCACCCGACGCAATACGATCCGATCCGATCCGTGGCCCGATTCGACATTGATGCTACCGACCGAAAGACATGCTGACGCTTTCTGACCCTATGCTACCGAGTATCCTCCTCATGATGAAAAACGCCCACCCCTCTAGCTCTGGTATAGAACCCGCAGTCTAACCAAATGCCCGCCGATTGCCCTCCTTGCCTCTTCCTACTACCAGCCAACCAACCCGGTCAGCGGACGACGACGAGCTCGTCGTCGTCGTCGTCGTCGTCGTCGTCGAGAACGACCATCCTGCCGCCTCCGCCGCCCATCCGTGCCCCGCTCTCAGCCGCAGCATCAGCAGCGGCGGCACCCGCCGCGTTCGCGCCGCCGAGGCTCTCGCGCCCGGCTTCGCGGATGCCCTTCTCGGTGACGAAGCGCGTCTTCTTGCGCACAGGCGGCTGGTCCGCGGCCTGCTGCTGCTGCTGCTGTTGACGCGAGAACTTTTCCCCGTCCTTCATGCGCGCCAGCTTGTCCTTGAGGGCGCCGCCCCAGCCCAGGGCGCTGGCGGATCTACCGGTGGCGGTCGTGGTTGTGGTGGACGCTCCCCCTCCGCTCGGGCGGGAGCCCGCGTCGTTGTTGTTCGGGGCGGACGGTGCCGCGGTGCTGGTGAACGACGACGACGACGTGCTGGTGGCGGTGGCGGCACGCTTGCGCTTGATGGGGCTGAGGCTGATCTTGGGCTGCTCGGCGCCTTTACCGCCGAGGAGACCTAGGGACTTGGCGTCTACTTGCTGTTGATGCCTTGCGTCCTCATGCGCCGAGTAAGTATTGCCCAAGCCTGACGAGGACGAAGGATTCCCTGAAGCAGCGGCGGCGGCCCTCGCGGTCTTTTGCCTCTCGCCGAGCTGCATATACTCCCTGCCGGCGCCGGAGCCCAGGCGGCCGAGTTTCTTCATGAGGTCCCGCTCCTTCTCTTCAGTGGCGAGGCGCCTGCGCAGGGTCTCTCCGCGCTCGACGCGCTCGGCCACCTGGCCGGGCAAGAGGTCGTTATCCAGCATGCTGGCGGCGCTAGTAGACTTACTGACGAACCAGTGGCTGTGCGTTTCGCGGTCGTAGCGGCCGCGGGTCCGGGAGGTCGGGTCGCTATTGGCGGGCTCCTCCCAGCGTTGGAGACGGCGCGAGTTGTGCTTCTTGGTGCCCGGGCCCAGCCCCGTGTCGAAGGCGTTGATGTCCTGCCGCGCCTGCCGGTGTTTCGACAGCGCCGCGTTCATATGAAACTCGCAGAACTCGGTGCGCTTGCGGTTCACCCAGCTGTTGCAGAGCTGCCCGTCCTTCTTGACGCTCTTGCAGAAGGCGAGATCCCGCGCTGTCCCTACTTCGAGGATCGTGTCCTGACCGCTGTTGATGACGAGGCTGAAGCGACCGGTGTCTGTACGGCCTGGTGGTGGCGGCATTACCGTCGGGTTGAGGATCGCGAGGAGCGTCCCCGGGGTCAGTTTCCAGAATCGGTCGAAGCCCGTGTTGAATAAGAAGAGTTCCAGTTCCCATTGAAGATCCACCAACGTCAGGACCATGTATTTCCCCCGCGCCGGGTCCGACTGTGTCTTCTCTTTCGGGTTGCTAGCGGGTTTATGGGAACGCGGGTCCGACTTGGATGCTAGGATGCCGAACACGACGACATCTTGCTCGATTTCGGGCAAAGAAAAGTCCGGCGCCTTGACGTGCTTTAATAAGTCTTGAATCACGTAGGCCTTCTTACCACTAAGATTCCGCGTCAACACCGGGTGCGGAATGATGCGCTTGGAGAGGTGGACGCTAGAGTAAGGTTCAAAACCCGAGGCTTCTTCCTCGGGTACCTCTGAAGGAGAAGCCCTTTTTTTAGCGGCATTTTCTCTGCCTTGCAAATAAGATGCCTCGAAGCTGCTTCCGGCCGAGACCGAAGAAGACCGGTTCTCATCCTGTGATGGTCGCCTGAGCCTGGAAGGAGGGGCATTGCTGCGTTTGACCGGGCAGCTGGACAAAACTTCCTCACGACTGAACTGCTCGGGCTGTTGAGGTATATCAGGTATCTCCATCGCGTTGTGCTTGAAACGCTCCATCTCCTCTTTTCCCAGTTCGAAAGCAGCAGTCCTGGCCTGCTTGATCCGCTCCTGCCTCTCTTTTCGGCTTGCCTCCTCCGAGCGAGCTGCTGCCAGCCTCTCGCTGAAGGTCTTAGGTCGTTCCCGAGTCACTGCGCCATACGCAGCGCCTTGCGAAGATGTGTGAGCCCGCTGTATATGTCCAGCACCTTGAGAACCGCTCTGTGTTTCTGACGCCTTCTTTAGACCTGGGGCTCTCTTTAAGGAGACATCCTTCCCCCTCAGTCCCTTATCTATTCCAAGTCGTACTCTGCTGGGAGACGTTTGGTCAGGTGCTGCTGGGGCCTTCCTCACTGGGGATGCTGGGACCTGAACCTCGGCTTGTGATAGCGGCCGTATTGTCGGACCGGGCCGAAGTCCTTCTGCTCTTGGTTTTGTCCTGTTCGCCGGTAAATCATCTGGTACGGGAGCCGACTGCGGCCTCACTATGGCCGCGCCTAATTCTAATGCCTTTTTCGCCTTTGCGCTCTGTAGTTTCTTCAGCTTTAGCTTGGCCTGGATAGCTTGTAGTTTCAACTGTAATATCTCTTCGTCCTCCTCGTCTTCGAGGCCCATGGTATCATCGGCAATATCGTTGCCCTCCGCATTCCCAGTTCGCGTACTCAGTCCAGAGTTCCGGGCTCCCTTGGTTGGAGAAGGCGACGGCGAGGCCCGCTCGACCATTCTTCGATACCGTTCGCGGCCCGACGGGGTACCCAGCAGCGCTTCATGCGGTGACCTCGGGGGCCATTGCGGCTCAGTTCCGGTTTCGGTGCTGGACCCTACTATCATGTAAGTTTGTGCGTGAACGGTGGTCAATTTATTCAATAGCGGCATAGCACTTACTGGCACGCATCCTGGGCCGATTGCTGTCCGTCTATGACTGGAAGTGTTGTTTACCTGCTAAAATCCCCAGCGCAAAGGCTGTTTCCCTCCATCCCCAGAATCTCTCCGCCTATATCATTCAAACTGGCCTGCGACAGGTGTGGCAGTTTTAACTCAATGTTAATAGAAAATAAGACGGTCTGCTTAGCGCGGACGGGAACTACTAAGTGCTGGTTGAAAAATGATAACAGCACTACATACATACGTAAAGCGCTGCGAATAAGCCCAGTCTAATTGCCTGATCTTCCCATAAGAGGAAAGGAGTCCCAGACAGATATCAATAAGCTTGATTCCCGGTGATCTTTGGGTCCCTGATTTGCGGAGGCACCGTAACGTCAGTAAGTAGAAAATAAAGTGATGTTAGTGAGAGTTGCAGCGATAGTGACGGCGATAGTGACAGCGATAGTGACAGCGATAGTGATAGTGATAGTGATATTGATACTGATAGGGCGATATGATTGGCGCTGATAGTGGTAGCGGGAAGTCGCGTCATCCTCGTGCGAAACGCGACTTCCACATTGTCAAATTAGACACGTCTGGCAGGGGGTAGTATGTTAATTTAGGACGGGCGTGCGATTTGCCTACTTATATACTTAATACCCGGTACCTAATGTAGGTAGGTACTTGGGCAATTATCTCTGTAGGGGATTAACAGACTTAACACCACTAAGCCAGTTAGTTATTGTCTGCCTAGGTATACATTCACATCTACGATTTGGACCAGAATGCGTTGCGTCCGAGGTTGCTAATTGATTCAATCCGCGTTTGCCCTTTTTGGCGATTTTCTGGATATGGCGAGGACGACGAGGTCCAAGGCAAGCGCCGGCGGAGGCGCTACACCCGCTGCATCGTCAATATCGACTGCTTCATCTCAATCGCGATATGTCTTACCATCCGAGTCCATGAACCCACACAAGGTCTTCATCCTACCCAAGAAAGCTACAGAAGAGGCCCGGATAGTGTCCTTACTAAATCCCCGATATGCGAAGCCCACGAGATATCTAGTCTGCCCGGAGACGGGTATCTACGAGTTTACTAGAATCGCGGCACCCAAGACGACACCTCGGAGTTGGCTTATAGAATGCAGTGCCACCGGCGCGTTAGCAGGGAAGACGGATGAGGATCGTGCTGAGCTTGGAACCTACATCACCAAAGGCGCCGACCTATTCGTGGCAACTCCCATTGATCCCCTGTTCCTTATCCTCCCTGCCCTGGCCGCCGCCTCAAAGTCGGAGAAGCGCTTCTTTCTCTCCAGTGACGACCACTTCGATTCCATACTGCAAGACTCCCCCCACCTGGCAGAGGTATTAAGATGGGGAAACGTGCGACGGCTACTCGAGTCGAGGATGGCCGCTGCCTGTGAGACCTCGCAGGGCGGCGATGAGTTGATGTTTCGCTTCAGCGAAGAGAAGCTTCTAAATGAGCTAGTGTCCAAGGCCAAGAATATGGCAGATCAGCCGCTCCCAAAGAGTATGGAGGAGAAGTTCGTAACCAAGGTATTGGAGGCCCCAATGCTAGGCATGAAGAGGGAAGCTACTCTCTCCATCTCTCAAAACCAGAGCGAGTCCGTCTTGGCCCCTGAATCGGAAGCGACGCCCTCAACCGTTGAATCCTCCGAGTCCCAGTCGTCGGCGGCATCATTAACGTCTGCGACGAGCGACCCATCGGAGGCTTCCACGGCCGCTGCGTCGGTGACCGAAGAGTCGACAACAACGGCCGTCACGACGACGGAGGTCGTGGCGGCGACCCCCCAAGCCTCCGAAGAGATCACCAAGCTTCAGAGGCTCCGGACGGCGTTCCAGTTTATCTGCAGCAGCTACGTGATGCCCGCGCTGGCCGCCGAGCTGAAGACGATGCTGGAGGAGAAGAAGTCGACGCTGGCCGACTTCGCGCCGCTCGACAACTACCTCACCCAGATAGCCAAGATGCGGCAGGACGCCCTGGCAGCACGGTCGATGGGCGACTACTCGCGCAAGCGTGCCGTGGACGACGAGGAGGCTGCCGAGCGCGCCGAGAAGAAGCGCAAGAAGGAGGAGGAGGACAAGCGCAAAAAGGCCGGCCAGTCGCGCGGCGTGCGGGATCTCCAGAAGGTAAATACGAGGGGCATGAAGAAGATGAGCGATTTCTTCAAGAAAAAGTGAAGGTGCGGTACGTACGAGACGGAACGGGGGCGTTATTGGGATATTATCGTAGAGCTTGGTATAATAATGCGTCAGGTGCGATACGATGGGCATGATCAGCCCCTAAAGCACCGGCATGTTGACACGGCATGACATGTCGTGTTTATATATGTACATTTGCACGTATGTACGGCCAACAGATCAGAATCGACCTTGTCGAGCAACCCACCAGGCTCCCTTGGACTACTCTTGATTTCTCCCTGCCTAAGATCCCCGCGTCCCTCTTCCTCTACTGCGCGTGCTACCAATGCCTCGACCAATGCCCGAAGCGCTTCTAGCGCTCGAGAAACTGGACGCGGTGTTGTCGGCCGCATGGCTCGAACTCGATGCCGCGCTCGAGCTCGCCCCTCTCGATGTGCCCGACGCACCCCTCGTCCTATACGTACCCGTGCCCGCGACGCCCCTCATGGACCTGGTACCCCTCACGGCCCGCGTGCCCCGCGTCGACGGCGTGCGGCCGACGGATGAGGACGCGGACGCGGCGGAAGGAGCCTCGCGCCTCCTCTGCACCTCCTCCTCGGCGCGCCGCTTCGCCTCGGCCCGGCGCCGCTCCTCCTCGGCCGCCCGGCGCTCGGCCTGCTGCTGCTTCGCCAGGGCCTCGTTCTCCAGGTCGGCCAGGTCCTGGCTCGCGCCCTTCCACGTCGGGCTCAGGATCAGGCGCTGGTTGTGCTCCGTCTGCGACAGGATGCGCGTCCAGGTGTTGAGCAGCGTCGACGCCGTGTTGACCGTGTTCGAGACCGTCTGCCGGAATCGGTTGTCAGCCGAGTGCGCTTTTCATCCCTCCACCGCGCCCCTTCTCCGGGGAAGTTCCCAATGCGCGCATGCACAACAAAACAGGTCGGTGGATGTGGGTATGAAGGCAGGTGGTAGACTAACATGCATGTTCCCCTTGGCTCGCTCTAGGGTCCCTATTACCCCCTCGATCAGCTCGTTGATATTGCGCACGCCCTCCAACTCCCGCCGCAGGGCCGCTTCCCGCGCATCTCCCGAGTCGTCGTAACGGCTATTCTGGCTAGGCGGGGTTTTGGGTCCCTCGGGTTCCTTTGCGGATTTCTTGGATGGTGAGGCGAACAGGTCTTCATTGTCCGAGTCATCGAAACAGTCCGCCATAGCTTACGTATTGATGCGCCAGAGCACCTGAAAGCCCTAGTCTAGCTCTTAAGGTGCGTAGGGGAGGAGGGGGCTATCTCGGGTTGTTCCGGCTTTGGCTGATTCCTAAAACGGATATAGGTTGTTTGGTGGTACCTAGTATGTATCTAAGTGACGTGCAAGGCAGTTCAGGGGTTTAGAGTAATTCAGGGGTCGCAAAAGCACTCTGAACAACAAACCAGCGGGTCGTTTGTTCTCGTCGCGACTTTTGTTCTACGATGGGGTTCAATTCAAGTTTTGTCGATTTCAATGTGGGGTTAATGATGCGCTGGCTGCATATGGGGCTGGGCCAACCATCAGTGCAACCAGTCGAGAGAACACTGCTACGAGGTGCAATCGATAGGGCTTGGGCAGCTAATGCGGCGGGTGTGGGGGGACATTGAGTCGCGTCTGTTGATTCTGCAAATGATTTGCGCAAAGACGCGTCGTTTTCGTGTAAATTACTAGCAGGGATTACAGCTATGACACACGCTGGAACGGGGGGACCAGTTGGTGCACGGCCCGCTATGCTGCTCTTCCTGTCCTTATGAAAATATGAAGAGATTAATCTCGAGCATCCGGTGAATATTTCACCAGCCCAGTCCAGTCCCGGCACCCCAGCCACCGCCTTTGACGTGGGAACCTTCTCCTGCCACACAACTCTCCCTGAACTTACGATTCGCATGAACTGCCATCATCTTATCGCCCAAAGACTCCCCTCAAGTCAGCGACATCTTACATTTGCCCCCCTATATACTTGGTAGTATCATTGTCGCGAGGATCATCATCCCTTAATTACTCGAATCGATTAATTCTGTCAATTATCTGCGCCCTCTCCCGAGCCGCGTTGGCCGTTCATTCCTGGAAACCCCGGAAATTCGAAACTGGAAGCGGGAGACTGGATCACCGTGGAATTCTACCATCGCTATTTGCATCGTCCAATGTGTAGTCTTGCGCATACAACTTATTGTGCGACTGGTTGAATTTGACTTACACCTGTCGAAAGCCTGGTACATCCATTACAGCTATCCTCCAAACTTTCATTCAATTCATAAGGGACTTGGCTGGGATTGAAAATAGCCTCGCAATCGATAGCCCAAACCCGGCCTGAGCCTAAATAAATCTGAACTTCAACTGTATTTACGACTGAGGCAAAAATGGCATCCTTTGTAGTCTCAACACCCTCACCGCCCGCCAGAGTCCACACACCTGGAACTCCGAAACACGGTTACAGCGATCCTTGGGAACCTTTCTCTCCCAGAAAATCCGCCCGCCTTTCGTCCCGTCGTGCAAACAACAACCGCACGCCTTCTCCGGGTGCATCGTCCCCTTCTTCATCTTCTCACCGCACTGCCCGCATGTCGCAAAAGTCATCCGATTCTTTCTCTACCCCCATCGCCTCTCCCCGCAAGAAGCGCGTGCCCGCCATGGATTCCGTCCGGAGGGCGTCGGGTACCTTGACTGCGGAAGGCACCGCAACCGCCGCCGATATCCTCGGAATTGGTTCCAATCCGCGGCATAAACCCACCAACACCGGTGCATCGTTGTCTGCCCCTCGCGCCGTCGGAATGCTTCCTACTCCGGCCAAGACGCCGCGCAAACAGCCCGACGGGACCACAGAGGCCAACGTTCGTTCCGTGGCCCGCAACTTGTTCGCCAGTGAGACCGGTATCATGCCGTCTCCGAGAAAGAAGAGGTCGAAGAAGTACAGCGGCCTGACCCTGGAGAGCTTTACGGCTGAGGATGTTGAGGAGCCTATTCAGATCTTCACCGACTCACGTGATCGCATCCCCGAGAAGGATACCAACGCCGAAAACCCCTTCTATGGAGTGGCCGCCAGAGATGCGCCTCAGCCTGAGCCGACTACGCGCCGAAGCCCACGCAATTACGTGTCTATTCCCGGCGAAGGTAGAGAAACTATTGAAGAGGCTGTTCGACGCGAAGATGGCCTCCTCTCTGTATTGTGAGTTCTCTAACCCCACGTTTTCTCACCTTCATCTCACGTCACGCTAAGTTTGGCAATACTGACGGTTCACTTTTATTTAGCCGAGGAAAAAAGGTTTTCCGCAAATTTTCTGATAGCACTGATGCAAACTCGGTTGGCCAGCCTGAGGCCGACGTGGATGAGGAGACCGCGGGTGCCCCTGAGCAAAGACGTATAACTCGCTCATCCATCAAGCCCCGCCTCCTATTCCCTCCCGCAGGGAAGGGCAAGGAGGCTGACGACGCGGTCAATGAAGATGAGGAAGCTGCGACGGATATTGAGGATCCTGCTTCCAATGATGCTGACGCTGCTGATGCCGACGTTCCCGCCACCCCTCCGGACTTGGTGGACGAGCGGCCAGGTACTCCCAAGGCACCTCGCTTCGCGCCCGCTTCGCCGCCCAGTACTTCCAGAACCACCCGCTTTGGCAGCAAACTTGAAGCGGATGCTACGCCAATGAAGAAAGCTACCAAGGCTCGCAGCCCATTCGACGGCTGGCGTCGCTCTAAGAGAACAGCCGAAACCCACGGTCAGAAGCGGGCGGGCGACCCTCTTGACGGATCCGACGAGGCGTCGAAACGTCAGCGTGCCTAGTCCGCAGCCGTGGAGGATCTTTTGATTCCGGCGTTTGAGACACTCACGCGGACTTGGGATACCAGCTCCCGGCGGGGGTCTTGATGCCCCCTTTACTTCTCTTTTTCTGATTAATGATGATAGGGATCAATGGACAGGCAGGACACCTGGTTGAGACAAAACTAGGAAGGATGCAAGGCGTAAGGCGTCGTTGATGATGCGTTTTGGCTCTCTGGACTAAGGCAGGGTTCGGTGTTTGCGGATCCTTCACCTATTATCCATCATGCCAGGGGTCCATGTGACATTGAGTAGGTAGCAAGTTTCAGGCCCAGGTAGTTTGTTTACGATCATGAATCAACTCTCATAAAGCCCATCTTATCTCTTTTCGGAGCTCAAGTGAACCGAACGCGACGTACAATGGGGAGTTCTATATTCCAGCCCTGGAAGGTGTGCCTACAAACACGCTCCTCTGTATCAAAATTGTCTTAGGACAACAGAATAATGGTAGTTACGGAGGTCGTTTGGCGCTCACCTTCTATTTTTCTCAGGAATGACGTCAACTTATATATGTTGACAGCACACAGGTATTCGAAGAAATAGTTATCTCATGGTAGCTCATAACCTAGAGACTACCACTCCAAGCAGATTACGCACTCGTAAGTAGATAGACGTTTCGTATGTAGCTGTGTAGCGTAGCAATCAGCCATCTCGCGCCCCCCGAATCCCGCACCTGCGGAAATATAAAACGACTCATTCACGGAGAATAGCATCATCAGCATAATGGGAAGCTGTTACGGAGTAGGGCGGGGGCTATGGACTCACTTTCAAACTGCCACCTTGTGTAGTGAGACTGGCTGGGCGACTTGCACCCACACTATTACTCCATAATTATTTCCTCATTACCTATCGGTTGAAATGCCCCCCCCCCCGCTATAGTGCTCACGCAAATTCAAGGATCAATGCCACCAGCAGGTCCTCTGTAAGCAGGTTGACGGCCGCTGTCCAGTTTCTTCCGGTCTAGTTTAAAAAAGAAGAAGAAGAAGAAAAAAAAAATCCAAACTCACCACTGTTGAGCTCATAGTACCACGTCATAGCAAAGCAAGGTGACATATACGCACATCTGCGTCATGCACATCCTCGTGACCAATGACGACGGGCCTCCGTCGCCGACGTCCTCCCCCTACGTGCACAGCCTGGTGCGGGAGCTGCAGAAGGCAGGCCACACTGTATCAGTCTGCCTGCCACACACCCAGCGCTCGTGGATCGGCAAGGCGCATGTGATAGGGCAGACTGTCAAGCCACTCTACTACCGTCCCTCGGCGACCTTCGACCCCCGGCCCAGCGCCGCCGATACCGTGCAGGGGACGACGCACTCGCGGCCCAGCGAGGCTGGCGAGGAGGAATGGGTGCTAGTCGACGGCACCCCGGCCTCCGCCGCCCAGATAGGGCTGCATCACTTCTTCCGGGACAGGGGGCCAATCGACCTGGTCGTCTCGGGCCCTAATTACGGCCGCAACACCACGGCCGTCTTCGCCCTCAGCTCGGGGACCCTGGGCGGCGCGCTCGAGGCCGCCGTGTGCCGGAAGAGGGCCATCGCCCTGAGCTACGCCTTCTTTAGCCGCAACCACGACCCGGCCATCATCGACGGCGCCAGCAAGCACGCTGCCCGCGTCATCGAGACCCTGTACGGGCAGTGGCCGGAGGACGGGAGCATCGACCTGTACACCGTGAACGTGCCCCTGGTGGAGGGCGTGGGCGCGAACAAGACGGTGTTTACCGGCATGCTCCAGAACTACTGGGAGGAGGGCACCACCTGCTTCCAGGAGGTCGAGGCCGAGATCAGCGACGGGGACGAGGACGAGGAGAGGATACGAGAGGGCGAGCAGGCGGCCGAAGGCATAGACGGGGCCCCCGAGAACGGCGACGACATAGCCGAGAAAAAGAAAGGGCTCGCCCATCGTCATTTCCGGTGGGCGCCGCGGTTCGCGGACGTCTTCCGGAGTGTGGAAGAATCCCCTCCGGGAAATGATGGTTGGTGTGTCAAGGAGGGGCTTACAAGGTACGTATTATACTCCCTACTCTCCTACTGGATACGTTACATCCAACGACTGGATCGAGTCTGACTTTGCTATGTGACAGCGTAACGCCTATGAAAGCAAACTTTTGGCACGCAGCGACAAATCTGCATGGATCGGAGTTAAAATTGTGAGTAAGAAAAGACATATTTACATCGCACCCGGGTTCCGTGGTAAGACATCTGGACACCAGTGTCAAGGATAGATAAATGACTAGCAGCCTACGTACTACTAATAGGCGACGCTTAAAACGAAAATACCTAGGTAGACAATGTCGTAGCCACCGCGAGTGCAGAAAGGCTGCGACTGCTCAGTCATCATTGAATTCGCGTTTTGTGTATGTTACCAAGTAGCCCCA
Organism: Monosporascus cannonballus; assembly: GCA_004154925.1. Lineage (NCBI taxonomy): Eukaryota > Fungi > Ascomycota > Sordariomycetes > Xylariales > Monosporascus > Monosporascus cannonballus. The sequence continues at coordinate 25,489 of QJNS01000730.1, forward strand.
GCGTCTCACTCTTATCCCTCGCAGGCAAAACTCGAGCTCCCCTGAGGGAGGCGAGGCGATGTCGTTGGAATCCACTCTACCGGTTCGCCCGAAGGCACACTTCTTTGCACTGGTCGCTTATGACGACCCTTACGTCCAACCCCTCATACTGGCTGCGCTTCAGAAACTCTTTCCGCCCGAAGCTTACACACTACTCTCGATGCCAGAAGCAGAGGCGGCAGAGGGTACAGAAGTAGCATTAGGCAAGCTTCTCCCCGGCGACGAGAGCCGAGTCCTACAGATCACTCCCTACGAGGCCATCGACTGGGAGTTCGTCTCGTCGCACCCGGACACGTGCCTCGTGAACAGCTACATGCTGCGCAAGGCCCTGATCCGCAAGCACTACCTCTCGTCGACGGTCGAGCACTGGGTCAGCAAGCGGCCCGACTCCGTGCTGAAGGACCACGTCAAGAGGACCGAGGCGGTCGAGCTGGACTATGCCGAGTTCCTTGACGACGCGCTTATCGAGGCCTTCGACCTGCGCGCGAGCCTGGAGAAGAACGAGGGCCTCGAGGAGGAGGGGCGGGCGGACGAGAAGGAGTGGTGGATCCTGAAGCCCGGCATGAGCGACCGCGGCCAGGGCATCCGCCTCTTCAGCACCATGGAGCAGCTGCAGGCCATCTTCGACGGGTGGGAGGAGGAGCGGCCCGACTCGGACGAGGACGACGAGGACGCGGGGGAGGACGAGGACGACGACTACTCCGGCTGCCGCGACTTCATCATGGCCTCCCACCTCCGCCACTTCGTCGCCCAGCCGTACATCCACCCCCCGCTCCTCCTCCCCGGCGACAACCGCAAGTTCCACATCCGCACCTACGTCGTCTGCGGCGGCAGCCTCGACGTCTACGTCTACCGGGACATGCTTGCGCTCTTCGCGGGGCGGCCCTACGCGGCACCCCAGGACGGGGGGGGGACCGCGGACCTCGAGTCGCACCTCACCAACACGTGCCTGCAGCGCTCCGTGGGCGAGGGCACGGTGCGGCGATTCTGGGACCTCGACCTCGACCTCGACCCCGAGGGCGGCGGGCTTCCCGCGGACGACGACGACGCCAAGCAGGCCGTCTTCGAGCAGGTCTGCGGCGTCGCGGGCGAGGTCTTCGAGGCGGCCGCCCGGGCCATGCCCATGCACTTCCGCCCGCTGCCCAACGCGTTCGAGGTCTTCGGCCTCGACTTCCTCGTCGACGCCCGCGGCGCCGCCTGGCTGCTCGAGGTCAACGCCTTCCCGGACTTCAGGCAGACGGGCGACGACCTGCGCGGCCTCGTCGCCGGCCTCTGGGAGGGCGTCCTGCGGCTCGCCGTCGGGCCGCTCTTCGGGCTCACCGCGGAGGGGGGGAGGGGGGATGCCGGCGGCGGGGGAAAGGGCGGGTTGAGGGATATGGTCCACGTTAGACGCGTCGACCTTGGGAGGCGGTAGCTGGGCTGTCTAGGGCTGGCGGTCTCGTCCGGCCTCTCGCGTTGCATGCATAGGGGTAGGGTAGACTTAGATTACATTGTCATTTAGACAGACACTGTGTAAGTATCTGCTGTTTGTGGTCGGTAAATAGAGTCTCCGTGCTTCCATTGCTTTTGATCTTCTTCCCTTCTCGTGTTCTCGGGCGTTCCGTTTCGGACTGATGGTATTTGGATGTCATGCGCCCTCCCTCATTCGTTCCTTTTTTTTCTCCTTTTTTTTCTCCTTTTTTTTCTCCTTTTTTTTCTCCTTTTTTTTCTCCTTTTTTTTCTCCTTTTTTTTCTCCTTTTTCTTCTCCTTTTTTTTCTTTCCCGGTCGTTGCGCCGACTGTGCTTCCCACAGAGCGATGGAGACTCGGACCTTATGTGCTGTGGGCTGCGCTGAGGTTGTAAATGGGGCTCTGGTTTGATCCCACCACGATGCTGGATACCCGTACGACTCCACCGGGTCCGCCGCGACGGCACGGCCCGAGTACTTTTAGCTTCTGGCTAGGTTAGGTACGGACTAGAGGAGATAATTTGCATCTTACCTATTTTGTAAATATTTACCCCGGTCCCTGGATGCATGGATCGATGGGTGTAAGTCCGAATCGCACCCCTATCGCCGAGTCCCGCCGCGCATACGTACGTATGCGGTTGCGACTAACCGGTTGATAACGGAGAGCGTCTTCCGCCTGCACTGCCAATCATCGCGAGGAGCATGATTACTGGGTTATACCCCAGACCCGTAATAGGAATGGGTATACATTAACAGCTGTCCGCTTAATGGGAGGGTCCCGGCACAATATATCAAGGCGGCGTATAGCATTTCCCCACCACAGTAGAAATATGGTAAAATGGTCTACTGACATGAGGTAACGTTAATGACCCCGTCTGTGTCAGCGCACGTTTATGTCACAACGGAGAAGGACCCGTTGCCTGCCTACGTTTGTCGAAAATCCAAGGCATGTGAAAAACGACAAGGACGATATAGGTGGTCGCAAAAACTATCGCTCTATTGGCTCCACTGAATCGAGGTAGGCCCAACAGAGCCGATAGACATAACTCGGCTAGGCTCTCTGGCTAGCGATAGACAGTCACCTTGGACCTCCTCACGTACGGGATCACTCTGTTGAATGGATTCTATATGTAGTGAACGAATGTGGTGTATTGTGTTTGGTTACCCCGGCTGTAAGCCCTTGGGTTCCGATCCTTGCCAAGGGCTCTATTGTCCTTCCCCATCACAATATGGTAACATAAGAACAACGAAAGACGGGGTGAACTCTAGAAGCTTAACTACTCCTTGCCGACTTACATACCGGGGAGCCGGGGGAGCCCTGAATCACGAGTCGTTAACCCCGCGAGTTCTCGATGAGGGGTCCTAATGAAAGGAACGGTCACTTACATCCGTCGATGTCCTCCCGGACCGAGCTCTGGACCCTGCACGCGTTCATCTGGGCCACGCCCTGCGACTTGAGCGGCTGTCCGTTCTCGCAGCCGTTGAACATGCAGCTGGAGTCCATGGCGCGCTGGAGCGAATCGCCCTCCCAGCCGAAGACGTAGTCGGCGTGGGTGCCGTAGCCCCTCCTGTCGTCGTAGCTCAGGACGAAGGGCTGCGAGCCGTCCGAGGGCCACATGTTGTTGAACTGGGTCGTGTCCCAGAGGGTCTCGTAGGCGACCTGCGGCACGCGGACGGGGTGCGACGCCGGGCAGGGGCCGGCGTTCACGAACGCCTCCTTCACCGTGTTGTACATGTGGGACTGGTGGTCGGGGCTGTCGAGGTTCTTGCCGTCCCAGCATCTGCATATGCGCGGTCAGCGGGTAGGGGATGCGGCTGTGGGGGAGAGGGACACTCACGCGGGGAAGTGGTGGACGGTCATGATGCCGGCGGGGCACCTCTGTGTGGGGAAGTCGTCAAGCTCGGGGAATCTCGTGCTTCGGTTCTGCAAGCACACGAACTTGAGGCCCGGACCCCACCTGGACGTGGCCGTCGGGTTGCCGACCGTCATTCGGAAACCCTAGCGCCGTTCGTTAATCGTCTACATTGGATGTACTCCGTGAATATTGTCATTATATTCGGCATACTGCAAGCCGCTGCCATCAACAGGGCAGGGCTAGTTACTTAAGGTGGCCCCTGGTTGCAGGTAAAAGGGGGGGGTGGGGTGGGGCCAGCTCGGGACCATCGACTTGTGCGGACAATGTGGTCTACTTACTTTTGGGAAGGCTGTGATCTTCTGGTTGCCGTTCGAGAAGAAGTCCTGCTGTGTATAATAGATGGTCATTCCACCATTGATACCCTGGGGTAGGGCATCATTCTGCACGATCGGCACGCGCTTATAGGTCCCGTTCTGGTGCTTGAAGAACATGACGGCGGTCCAGTAGTTAGAGAAGTCCTCGGAGAAGGTGCACGTCGTGCAGGTAGCCTTCCGCGCGATGTCGTCATTGGGGTTCATGGTTGCGTTGAAGGCGTTCCCGCCGACAATCTGGTGGAGATGGGCCGAGGGGACCTTGCCGGGCTCGACGAGCGGGTCGAGGCGCTGGATGCTTACGGTCGAACATCCAAACCGCAGCGCGGCCTGGGCGGGCGCGGCGAGCGCCAAACTGAGAGAAAGCCACTTCATCTTCGCTGATCGAGGTGTGGGATGTCAGGAGGTGCGTTCTAGCGATGACAGAAACGTCTGGAACTGAGCGGTGCAGTTCACCGGCACGACCGTTACATATGTACGATTATCGTGCCTGGGTTCCCCCCTGTTGTGAAGACATGCCGACGGCGGGCCGCACATGACTAGACGTCGAAAAAGAAACTGATCGTCATTGTATATTAAGGGTGCTGTCGTTTCTCCATTGGTTTGTATTTAGGCGGCTGTCGAGGTCCAATCCGGAAACTCTACCCCCGCATTTTCCTATATTGGTTCACAGGCATGCTGCTTCGGCAGCGAGGGGAGCGCTAAAAATAACATCGATGTGAGCTTCGGAGGCTTATAATCTTGGTCTGAGGCGTCAAGCATACATTGAACTGGCCTCGAGGTGTGCTTGGCGCAAGCGGCAGTCGATTGAGGCGAGGTGCTGACCTCAAGCCGGCCCGGCAGAGAGGAAGCGAGAGACCCGGACGACGTACAGTTGTTGCCACGAAGGCTTAGTTTATATCTGCCGGAGCCAGCAGTCGCGGTTCCCAAATAAGCAATATGAATATTTACTGATCATGGATATTGTACGAGGAATCTCTGGCCTGCCCAAGCGCTGGAAGCTCAGCAGGCTGGATTAGTTGGAACGGGTGTCAAGCTCAAGCTTGTATTGTCGGATAAGGCATGGGGACTGGGCCTTGGAAGAAAGCTGGTTCTCATCCCTCGTCTCTTTTGATACAGTAAGGGCCAGGCTAGGTACATCCGTTCCCAGGAAGCTATCGCCAGCCAGCCTGGCTGGAGTGGCCCTTAGGTACAACGTAAAAATCCCCGGTGAGGGCGGCTCACCGGCTTCCAGAACGTCGACCTTAGTTTCTTGCAATGCGTTAGCAACCATAGCTATACACCGTACACCACTATAGTGGCACTCCGGGACTCACCAGAGGGCAGTCATGAGTGTTGCTGCAACCGGCCGGTTGGCCTGCAGCACACGCCAATTGAACGGGGTACCGCTCGACTCGAAGACTATTACAACATCATTGCTTCGTCGAAACCTCTGGCCGCGCCTGACCTAGCATGGAAAGGGAGCGTAGCGGTACTACAGTTGCGCCACCCCAGAGAGCTAGGGCTCCATATTGAAATGCTGTCAACAAATCATCCATTGCCATGGACGCAGGCGGGGTGGTTTGCCTGAGGTTGTTGTTTGGTAAGTTCCATCATTGGTTCGTGAACTATCCTTGTCCAGCCTGTAGGTCCCGAAGAGCAAGCCAGCAGGTCTACCATGGGGGCGTGAAGAATAGGTTTCAGCGAAATTCGACAGATATTTGTCTCCCGAAGGACTCGTATCACCCAATTGGATCGGGGGACTAAGGCTATCATTGTGCCCAGGAGGATTTGACTTGCCAGAATTTCCGCTGTGGGCTCAAAGTCTCATCTTTTAAGAACTGGACGTTCACACATTTTCGCTGTATGTGATTCGCGGTCCGGGGCGGCATATTCAAACCAATGAGTGGACTGCCTTCGAATTTAAAACTTTGTTCGTCATCTGCATCGGGGCGTGTTTTCGGCTCAGACAGGATATATGATGCCCCTTTATGACGGAAAAGGGGGCTCGGTTGATCTTGCAGGGAGGCGACACGCTTGCGATGGATACGGTAGTTGGGGTACTACAATGACAGAAGTTGGTAGACCAATGAAACCCAGCAACCCTTTAAGGCGGTTAAATCCCGACTGTGATATCAAGCATGTACTCTGGACCCAGAGGTAGCCTACGAGGTTTGCTTCACAGATTTCGCTCGGGAACCCCGCCCACGCATGAGAATATGCTATAGGTGGGAGCCATCCACGTACTTCTGCGCGACCAGGCATAGGCTGCCTTACTTTTCGAGGTCTCATTAAGGCCAATAAGAGCCATGTGCTCGAGCTCTGAAGACGCTGATCCTTAGGACACTCATAACAGTTGTAGCAGAAACATTTCGATTATACCGACACTTTTCGTACGACTTTGATATCCAGGCGACCCCTTTGATTTTAGTCCACCGGAACTGTTACGGGGCCTGAAAACATGCAAAGCACATTTTATTAGCACCGTGTTGCGGCTGTGGTTATTTCCCCTTAGGCATGACATTGAGCTCATGAGGAACTGACAACGAGGCATTTTAGGTTGACTGAGAACCCTCATATCACTATGACCACCTTGATAGCGGGGTTCTCGGCCTGGTTTCATAACGCCAAGGAAGATCTAGAGGCAGCGGCTTGTGTCTTCAAAGTCCACTGGGTAAGGGGCATCGTGATCGACCTCTACCAAGCACCGAGAGAGCGCGATCGCTGGGGTGGTAGCGATACGCTCGGAACCTTCCGTTTGACACTCAGATCATGAATCGAAATGTGAATCGGATAATACATGTCATATCGGAATGATGACCCCCAAACCTGGATGAAGTTCATGGACCGCAAGCCACTAGACAGTCTGGCGTGATGGCGTCATATTTCTTAAGTAGGGTGAGACGACAGCATTGCGAGTAATATGAGGGCTAGGGAGCAGGGAAATGCGCGATATATCCCGCGCGTGGGTGTTTCCGGGCTGTGGTTGTGCGACCTCTGACTACACAAGCGAGATGTGAGAGATGAACTCGATGTACGACTGTACGCCCATGAGTTCAAGACTGTTGGCGTGAAAACAGTGCAGGGGCAAATAGTACGTCGGTAATTATGACTCGGATTGGCTGAAAACTTGAGGCGAACAATTATAGGTATCCCTTGCCTGAAGTCGCCTTCTCCCCTAACGGGATATTCGCCGCCAAGTGGATTATATTGCATTCTGCAGAGCTCTTAGTCGAGCGATATATCTATGGGACGAGAAACCGGGCATTCTGCGTTTCCAGGCGGCATTGGATTGGTCGCCTGTGTCAACAGGCGGTAAGGAGGGGCTGCGCGGTATTTGTTGGTTTAGGTTGCTGTGTTAGCTCGCTGAGCGTGTTAAGGCCTTGCCAAAGTGCCCTTGCCAAACCTGAATGTAAGTATCGCCCCCGACATATCGTCATTTTACCGCCTCGGATACCTAGGTGCCTCATCTTGCCTAGGTTATGTAGTGTAGGCTTGGCTGCTTGAGGCTCCTTGGAAACAGACGGTGACGGAGTCGATGTGGAAGATCTTTGCGTTGTAAGCCAAATTCCCAAGAGGCTTCTGCGGTATACTAGGTAGTAGTTGCTGCATTGCCAACGGATACGGGGCCTTTCAGTAGTAACTAGTGCAGGCCGCTACTACAATACATAAGAGGGCAAGGATCTGCACCGGTAGAAAGATATCTCGGTATCGTCATTGTGAGAGCCCCGCTTGAACCCGTATGAAGAGGAGCTATGCTCATCCATCTAGGCCACTGGAAACTCTTGCTGCGCTTGTTTCCACAACACGTGCGGAGTATGCACATACATGCAGAAACGAAGATTTTGTTACATAGTACCCAACGTAAGTTGGAGGGCAAAATAAAAGGGGGGGAGAAAAAAAGCCTTCGAGCGGGAGAGACAATCACACACCCTTGTTCTGGCTGCAGAATCGGGCCTTTGCACAGCCTCACTTAGCGGCTTCCGAGCATCTTGGCGCATGGTCTTTAATTCGGCAAACTTGAACGCTATACGTCAATAGCAGTCATGATAATCAATGATGACCCGTAGCATTGCGCAGATCATGTGTCGCGAATCAATTGGTACTCCCGAGAACGGGGTAATGGATTATATATGTGTATATTACTTACATATATACCTATTCTACCCTGGCAAATAGAGAATCAAACTTCAAAACAATGTATTAGATATACATATAGGTAGCCACTTACATCATACTTATAGTCGTACCTGGCCCTAAACATAAGAAATCAAATCATGTGGCTTATCTAATCACATTAGACCGCCCCTGGGCCATACTAAGTCAAACCTTGGAGATGTTTTGGGAAGTCCTAATTGGCAGGAACAAGCTTCAAACTGGCGCAAACTGGGAATGCTGTTGGATCGCATGTGGGTGCGGTAAATCAGGTGGAGACCCTCCATGGCGCTCCATGGCACCACATCACGTAGCTAATCCGTATGAAGCTAAGTTCCAGGTAGGTACTACACCAGATACCGCCCCATCGCTGAATGTCTCAGTCTAGCCAACACAGGCTTCCATAGTTGAATTATCTTTTGAATCACATAGAGCCATACGTAGTTGCTTTAGTGATCTTGCCTCCCATCTTTAGCTAACTTGACTCCAATACCTGCATTACTTAAGTTATTATGCTATCCCACACTTGGATTATGTACAAGCCATGTACTTATCATCTGCAATAGGTACCGGCATTCACGCACCTCCCCTACCTTAGGTGGGTAGATCGTCGAGACACGAATTAACGCCAAGTTCCAATACCTTCGGTACCTTAGGTAGGTTGCAGTAGGTAAATCGGGCATGCTTTTATTTACCTAAGGTTGCACTGTTACTTCGTCCAAGCGCAGTTGTATCGACGAGTCTACCGTAATTGGTCATGATTGATTCTTATGTCGTTTCCCCAGGCGCGCTCCCTTTGGAATCAGAGCCGTCCTCTCTATTCACGTGTGCTTCATTGGCCTTTCAACTTCCCGTCTGCATCTTCTTCATCTTCTTCTTCACCTTGACCTTGTCGTCTCTCTCACCCGAGTTTCTACAGCCATCCTGATATTATGGTACATCCTGCATTCGGTGGTGCCCCAATTACTGTTTTCGAGGCCTGACGAATCCCCTTGCACAGCCTCGATATCTTCCCTGTCGTAATACACAAAGGCTATTACTCCGGATATTCACCACTGCCTTTTGTCGCCCCTGTCCGTACTGTGTAGCCGGCCAAGTTTCGTCTCCGGCCCCGTTTGATGCCATGTATAAGCTTTTCTTCATTTTACAGTAGCATTGTTATTCCCCATTTCCGCCCCTATACAACAGTGCCTGGGCGCATCTCCCCCGATCCGGTTCTTGTGGTAGCCATACCAGATCAGATCAGATCCCACCGTGGATATACCATTGGGGAACAAGCATTGCTGGTGACGAATATTGACTCTAGTAGCCTCCTAGCTGTGAAAACCTTCGATTCCGCTCAGCAGAGAATCCAGAAGTTCCTTACTCTGCACTAACGGTATCGAGTAGTTGTGGTGGCGAAGCAAACAAAAACAAACCCTGAGACATTTGCATCCTTCTCCGACCTGCATTCATTTGACCAGCTGCGGCCAATCCTTCCCTACTATCTATGGCCGGTCTGGCGGGAACATCGCCTCTACGACAACACAGCTTTCCACAACGAGGCTCTGCGTCAGCCTAGCCGTTCTATCCAACCTCCCCATAGCAAATCATAGTGAACGCAATCCAGTCGAGGGTGCCTCAATTACTTCACCGGGCCTCCAACCATGGCCGATCCCGGCGATGTCGGCCCAGACGGGGTGACGCGCAGACCTAGGGCGTGAGTGACACTACATGAATACTCCAGATGACGTTTCTGCCTCGTTTTATCCTGTACTTCAGTGCTGATATTTCAATTATAGCCCTACTATCACAATAAATACAACCAACGACAATGAGTCGCCTGGTGCTGCCCCGCAGCACTCTCCTGTGTCGCCCTCAAACCTAACCGCCAGTCCGACTGCCTTGTCGTCGAGCTGGGTCGAGTCAGATATGACGGCACCACCCCGGGCCTCGAATTCGAGCTCAGGGCCGGATCTACAGTCTGGTCGCTCGTTTGAGAGCTCTAGAGATAGCCGGCCCACAAGCCCTCACAATGTCTCCAGCCCGGTAATCTCCAGGGGGAACGATAAAGGCCAAGCTTTTCTTGCCGTGCCGACTAGTCATCGATCACGACAGAACTCGGTCGATAGTGAGGATGGCTCGCGGTCGATAGCATTTTCTCAGGGGGAAACAGTAACCGCCGCTTCTTCATGGCAGCCAGAGAAGCTCGAGAAAGGTGGGGCGTCGGGACAGGACAACGAGACGGTGATGAACGACGAGGATGCGTTGAAACCTGATCAAGGAAGGGAGGGTGATTTTGTGGTCGAAAACAATCCATTTGCTTTCAGCCCCGGTCAGCTGACTAAGATGTTTAACCCCAAGAGCTTGGCTGCCTTCTATCAGTTGGGCGGTCTTGCCGGTATTGAGAAAGGTCTTCGGAGCAACCGAGACACGGGTCTAAGCGTCGACGAGAAGCACCTGGATGGCGAAGTAACTTTCGAAGAAGCAACCGCTCGATCACCGAAGCTTACTCACGAGGGATCTAAACCTCCCCGGTCACCTGACGCCCTGGTTGACAGTGCGCCAACACACCACGCATCCGACGATAGCTTCTTTGACAGGAAACGAGTCTTCAGGGACAACCGCCTCCCGGAGAAGAAGGGGAAAAGTTTTTTGCAGCTAGTCTGGATCACGTACAATGACAAGGTTCTGATATTACTGTCCATCGCTGCCGCCATCTCGCTCGCCGTCGGCCTTTACCAAACCTTTGGTGTAGAACATGACCCTGGGGAACCGAGAATCGAATGGATTGAGGGTGTGGCCATCATCGTGGCCATCATAATCGTGGTCCTCGTTGGATCCTTGAATGACTGGCAGAAGGAGAAACAGTTCGCGAAACTCAACAGGAAAAAGCAGGATCGCTTGGTCAAGGTGATTCGTTCAGGGAAGACGGTGGAGATCTCTGTTTTCGACTTATTGGCCGGCGACGTCGTCCATCTTGAGCCTGGCGATCTCATTCCCGTTGACGGTGTCCTTATTCAGGGATTCAACGTAAAATGCGACGAATCACAAGCTACGGGAGAATCAGATGTGATCCGGAAAAGACCCTCTGACGAAGTCTTCGTTGCTATTGAGAATGGAGCTGATTTGAAGAAGGCTGACCCCTTTATTCAGTCGGGTGGCCGCGTGATGGAGGGTGTTGGCACTTTCATGTGTACTTGCTCGGGTATCCACTCCAGCTATGGGCAGACCTTGATGTCACTCAACGAAGACCCCGAGATCACGCCGCTCCAGTCTAAGTTGAACGTTATCGCCGAATATATCGCCAAGATCGGAGGCAGTGCCGGTTTACTCCTGTTTATTGTTCTGTTCATCGAGTTTTGTGTCCGCCTCCCACATAGCATAGAAACCCCGGCCGAAAAGGGGCAAGACTTCCTCGAAATCTTCATTGTCGTGGTTACGATCATCGTAGTCGCTGTTCCGGAGGGTCTGCCTCTTGCGGTGACCTTGGCCTTGGCCTTCGCGACTACCCGTATGATCAGAGACAACAATCTCGTCCGCCACTTGAAGGCGTGTGAGGTCATGGGCAACGCCACGACTATCTGCTCCGACAAAACCGGGACCTTGACCCAAAACAAGATGAAGGTCGTTTCGGGGACGGTCGGTACTAATCACAGATTTGGAGGTGGAAAGGCTGATTCTGGGGAGTCGCCAGCTTCTGACGTCACAGCTCGCGAGGACCTATCGGCAAAGGAGTTCGCCACTTCGCTTTGCAAGGAGGCCCAAGAGCTCCTGCTGAAGTCCATATCGGTCAATTCGACTGCTTTCGAAGGCGAAGTCGACGGTAAGAAGACCTTCATTGGTTCTAAAACCGAGACTGCTCTGCTACTCTTCGCTCAGGAGTTTCTCGGTATGGGCCCGGTGAGCGAGGAGAGATCCAACGTCAAAATCTTGCAGCTTATTCCCTTCGACTCCGGGCGAAAGTGTATGGGGGTTGTTGTCCAGCTTAGAAACGGGATGGCGCGTCTCTACGTCAAAGGAGCTTCCGAAATCCTCTTGGCTAAGTGCACCGAGACTCTTCGCGACCCGACCAAAGACCTATCGACTATGCCTCTTGATAATGATGCTGAGAGTACTATCAAGGGTCTTATCGAAAACTACGCCTCTAGATCGCTGAGAACTATCGGGATCATCTATCGCGACTTCGAACGTTGGCCCCCGAGGAACGCTAGGCACGCCGAAGGCGACCGTAATGAGGTTGTCTTCGAGGATTTGTTCAACAATATGACGCTCATTGGTATGGTTGGTATCCAGGATCCACTCCGCGATGGCGTTCCGGAAGCTGTCAAGCAATGTCAAACCGCCGGTGTGGTCGTACGTATGGTTACTGGCGACAATAAACTCACGGCCCGTGCTATCGCGACGGAGTGCGGTATTCTCCAGCCTGATGGGTTGGTAATGGAAGGCCCCGAATTCAGGAACCTGAGCAAGTATCAACAGAACGAAATCATTCCACGCCTTCAGGTGCTCGCGCGTTCCAGCCCGGAAGACAAACGCATTCTCGTACGCCGCCTGAAAGACATGGGTGAGACGGTGGCCGTAACCGGTGACGGCACCAACGATGCACCTGCGTTGAAGCTTGCCGATGTAGGTTTCTCGATGGGCATCGCGGGCACCGAAGTGGCCAAAGAGGCGTCTGCAATCATCCTTATGGATGATAACTTTGCCAGTATCGTGAAGGCGTTGAAATGGGGTCGAGCTGTCAATGATGCCGTCAAACGGTTCTTGCAATTCCAGCTGACTGTCAACGTTACCGCCGTTGTTCTGACGTTCGTTACAGCTGTGTCTAGTTCAGAAGAGGAATCTGTCCTGACCGCTGTGCAGCTTCTCTGGGTTAACCTTATCATGGACACGCTTGCGGCGCTTGCACTGGCTACTGATCCCCCCCAAGAGAGCGTCCTGTACCGAAAGCCGGAGCCGAGAGGTTCTAGCATCATTTCCATAACCATGTGGAAGATGATCATCGGACAGGCCATCTACCAACTGGCCGTTACCTTCATACTGTTTTATGCGTCGGGGCAAATCGGCATCGCCACCTCGGAATCCCGAAGGGATACTCTTGTTTTCAACACGTTCGTATGGATGCAGATCTTCAATCAGTGGAAGTAAGCATCATTGCATTTCCATCAGGCTTGATTGTAGGCTAACCGTACCCTAGTAATCGTCGCCTGGATAACCGCTTCAACATCTTTGAAGGTTTAACGAGCAACTACTACTTCCTCGGAATCAATGTCGCTATGTGCGGTGCTCAAGTCCTTATCATTTTTGTTGGCGGGATACCTTTCAGTATATCCAACGAAGACCCACCACAGCTGTGGAACCAATGGGTAGCTGCCGTCGTAATCGGCCTGCTTTCGATTCCCATCGGCATGTTGATACGCTGCATCCCGGACGAATTCATCAGGAAGTGCATTCCCGCGCGTTTCAAGCGCAAGTCTAAGCTTCCTGGGCTTACCATCTCGGACGAGGAGCGCTTCCACGAGTATCCAGAGGCGTTTGTCGATGTCAGAGACGAACTTCTATTCCTTAAGAAACTCAAAGGCGGGCGAATCAACAACTTGAAGTTTGCGGTGAAGCACCCTCGTGAGACCCTCATGAAAGCAAGGAGCCCGTCTCATTCCCGATCCAATTCCATCAGGGAACCAATAACCCCGATAGGCGAAGATAGCCCCGGTTCGCCGGCAGTCACGCCAGACTCAAGAAAGCGATCCAGGTCGAATAGGTCCCGATCAAATTCTGCTTTAGGAGCCCCAACTGTCATGGCGGGCATCATCGCAGGCAGCGTGGCAGCTGGCTGGTCTCCGGTGGAAAGGACGGGGTCCCGCGACTTTGGTCAGCCTCCACGCCCCGCGCCGTCGCGCCTGTCGCATCGTGAGGACGTCGAAGCCGAGGCAGAAGCTACAGAGCAGGCTAATCCGGTCTCTTCGGACGTGCCGCGACTCTCTGTCCCGCAGCCACCTTCGAAGGCTTCGAAATCTTCTATCTCTTAGGCAGTATGAGCGTTGATTATTACTATTTTAATTTCGGCATGACGGCAGAGATGCTCCGCGGCGATTGGAGCAGGCATGGTGCCCAGCGACCATGAGTCTTGGCTTAGGACCCTGCTTGCGCACATCATGCTTATAAATCTTCCATTGCGTTTCTTGCTACCGGCTATGTGGCCTCTAGCTACTCCCCAGCGGCAATACCAGAACAGCAGACTCGCGGTATGATACCTGCAATATTAGCATTGCTTGAAGCAATGTCTACATTCTCTGATGATAGGAAGGTTATACATATGCGTACTGTTGGGGGAAGAGCATGAGGTGAAGCAAATCAGTCAAGGGCGACGGCACTACCGTGAATGGGCGCAGCTCTAGACTATTGGTTGGTCAGGACCTACAGGTTCTCCTATTAGGCACTTCTGGCGGTTCGCCGTGGGCGCTTCACTCCGCAATGGGTTGCGGTTCTTTTACATCTTTGTCTTCGGATTGGCAATAGACTTCGGGTGTGTAGTACAAGTAAGGAAATACAGGGGCGAACTTGAGAATGATCAACCTGTTCGAACCTGTGAGTTGCAAGTTTGCAAAGCGACGTATGCGTCATTTGATTGCAACGAGAAGGCTTGGGATAAGATCTGCTCTTTGAATTCAGAAAACCCGCTCGTTGGTGGAGCAAGTGTAAGTCGATACCAACATGCCCACGAGGCAGCCCCTGAGTACCTTCCAGTAGGAGCTGGATGTTATGTCGGACTGTGTGTGGAGCTATCCCTCCCCGGGGGGGGTCTGAGGTATGTGATGCCGGCCAGCCCCCTTTCCTGCTGTAGACGTAGTGCAAGCGGCTGGTCCATCGTACCAGTCTTTGAATCCTTCTGTCCACCTTAAAACTTCGCCTGTTGCAAGTGGATATCACACATACCAAAGGCCAGTCTTGACGACTACCCGGAATACCGAGATTGAATTTCTTACATCCACTTACACCGGGGGTTCAAGTAAAAGAGATATCCAGTTTCAGGGGGGCCAACGGCGCGAGATGCGGAGACCCTGTTGTTGGAGAGTGGAGTCCAAGATGTCGAGCCAACGAGAGGTGAGGCCGCAGACAGATTTGGAATAATGTACCCGAATTTGGCCCTACTGATGAATAGGTAGCATACCCTGGCTGCTAGATAGGGACAGCCTTGGAATGAGCTCCCAGATAAGGCCAAGCCTACGCGCAATACGTAGATAAGCAGAAACGGAGTGGGTGCCTTAACAGAAGGTTGCATTGACCAAGAGCTCTCTCTCGCACATAATCAGAGTTACCTACCTGTGATGTTCTCCCTCTAGGAGGTAGTCACGACCTCGGAAAGTTGCCATTGAGGTAATAAAATTCTTAGCAATATAATATTCATATTGCACAACTGGTAGCTCTGACATTCGTCTTCTGGTAAATGCCGTTAGTTACCCTATGGAACCTGGCTGTAGTATGCCTCCTGCCCAGTTGTGCGCCTTATTCGAGACGGACCAACTTTTGCCAAGACCAAAGTCACAGGATCCTCGAAGTATGAATGCATGGACCTAATGCAACCACCTAATGCAAGTAATTTCAGCGGGTATCTAGTAGAACTCGCAGTTGAAGCATTATGTGAATCTGGAATATGGCGTCCAAGGTCGACGCAGAACTGGGGCGCTAAGAGAAAGAGGTGACAGTTTGAGCAGCTCCCGTCCGTGCCCTGGGTACTTCATACGCACGAGGCGTGTTTCTAGTTCCGGGTCCTATGGAAAGTCGCGGGCATGAATATTGTCAAATGATGTAGCCATAGTTGACGAAGAAGAACCCTACGTACGTATAATCTCCAACGCCAGCTTACACGGATAGAATAATATGACATAGTAGATGACTCGGAGACGACTAGCTAGGTACTCTAGACCTTTGGCCGCCGTGGTGCTGAATAAGGGCCGGTCCGGATGGGTTGTTACTACAAGTTCAAGTTAAGAGTTACATCTCTGGGATACTGTAACCGGAGCGTCAAGAATCAACCTAGGCCGTACCATAGCAAAGCTTCTCACTGTAAAGCCTATTACTCGTAATTGCGAATTCCGAGCATGTTTGCGCAAACAAGAGACAAGGAGACACGAAGGAAATGAGAAGACGATGGTGGTGGGGATAATTAAAGCCAGAAGCGGGCGGGTGGAATCAAGAGGCGACGAGATATAAGCATATTTATACAATCGGACGAGGAGACTAGATAACAGCTGGCAAACTCCCGTTGGCCTTCCGGTGCAAAGAGAAGAATCGCCGGACAGGAAAGGACACTTATTAACAGTTAACAGGAAGAGTAGGATTGGGGACAATGTGATACTTGCCATGATGTGGCAATAGTGGTAATATTACTACTAGTGGCGGCACCCTTGAGACGAGTCTTGACGAATAAATAGTCAGCGCACCTATCAGCTGTCACCTCAATAGACTTTTTTTTTTCCCCAAAGTCTCAACCATTTTGACTATTCGGTCCCTTCTCTTCCTGTTCCCCCCCGTTGCCCACTTCTACATTTTTATTATTTAATTCAACTTCCCCCAAACGAGACCTGCCAGGTTGTTGACACGCATTCACCTAGCACGTGCTTTGTATTTTGCTCAACTCCGACCTTGTTGTTCGCTCTTTCTTCAACCTGTGAATTTACGCGAATTGTTATGCTTCACTTTTCCCTTTTCCACATATTTCCCCTTTGATAATATAGGCGTGTCACTCTACATCTCGTCTTGCCTCCGTCCAGTAATTACCAACACTTTGGACACTCATTTTCGGCATTGATTGTGGGGCAACTAGCATTCCTTCCCAAAGCCATATTTTCCTTCATAGAGAAGATTGTCATCTGAGCATAACCCGTAGGATGAAGGCGGCAAAGCGTCGGCCAGGGAGACCCCCCAAATCGGAGAGCTTGAAGAAGCAGCCTCGGTGTCAACCTGGTCAAGGCAAGGGAGTTTCAGATGGTCATGACCTCAACACCAAATCCCTGTCCGCCAATGCTAATGGGCAACCTCGCAACCATATCGCCGAGCTCGAGGAGCGCGTTATGGATCGAGTGGATTCATGGGAGGCCGAGTCTCTCTTTGAAGACGCCATCGATGGGATGCCAGAAGAGTACGGGTTCCCTGACGATGGTAGGCATAACCCTTCATTTCCCATTCACCCGCCTTAGAATATCCACACGTTTTCTACTCGCCCCCGATGATGCATTGCTAACGTTATCGCAGTGGACGCTTGCACTCCGGCAGAGGCTGCCATGTATCGAAGGCAGCTTCGAAGTCTTGGGCCTGTAGAGTTTTGCAAGCGAACTATCGACTCTGGCTTGATCACCGCCAGAAAGCTTCTCACGGCCTTCGGGATCAGACCCCCGGCTTTTCTCGAGGGCGCGCCTGATGAGCACTATTTCAGCTTGCTTACCTTGGCGTTTAGTCGGGAATTGGCAAAACGCGCAAAGCTCGACATATACAATTCGGTCGATGATGCCGTTCGCTTGATCCACAGCTCGCGAAACATCATAGTATTAACCGGAGCTGGAATATCTACATCGCTGGGTATCCCGGATTTTCGCTCCACATCAACTGGCCTGTATTCCCAGCTGGAAGCGAGGGGTCTCGACATTAATGATCCCCAAGAGGTCTTCAATATCCAGGTCTTCCGAGATGACCCAACCATCTTCTATTCTGTCGCGAAGGATATCCTCCCCGAGAATAACAAACAATTCACTCCGACTCATGCTTTCATAGCCATGCTACAGGACAAGGGCAAGCTCCTCACCAACTACTCCCAGAACATCGACAACATCGAGGCGAATGCTGGTATCCGCAAGGAGAAGTTAGTTCAATGCCATGGCTCGTTCGCCACCGCTACTTGCCAAAAATGTGGTCACAACATCCCCGGCGACTCCATCTTCGCCGAGATAAAGGCAGGCAAGGTACCCCGGTGTGAAAAGTGCGTTGCAACTCTACGCACGAATCGGCCTGCGAAGCGCAAGCGGTCACAGAATAGCGTTTCATCCAGGCGCAGCCGCCGCTACGACGACGACAGCTCGGACGGAGACTACGACATCCCTACCGCCGGTGTCATGAAACCCGACATCACCTTCTTTGGCGAGGCTCTACCGGACGAGTTTGGTCGACGCTTGGTTGAGCACGATCGTGACCTTGTTGATCTGGTCATTGTCATCGGCACTTCTCTTAAGGTAGCCCCTGTCTCCGAGGTGGTCCCCTACCTTCCTCCGGATATCCCCCAGATATACATCTCCCGGACGCCTGTGTCCCATATCAACTTCGACATCGACCTCCTCGGCGATTGCGATGTCATTGTTGCGGAGCTCTGCCGCCGAGCTGGATGGGACCTGCGACACGAGATGATTCCGCCGGACCAGAAAGTCGACATCAAGTTGGAGGATGGATACGAGAGCAGGCACATCTTCCAGGTGGTTAATCCCAAGGCCGAGCGGGGAGAGAAAACTTCACAGAGCCCGGAGGTCAAATTGTCGGCTGCCTAATCAGTTACGTCCCTCATGGCGTTGTGAGGAGTTCCGCGCAACTGCTCACCGCTCCACATGCGCCGCGGCTTCCTCGCCGCGCATGGCGGCATGGAATGGGTATAAGATCACGTACTACTCAGGTTCGTTTTAGGGACTGAGCACGACGGGTTTTACGGTGCTGGGGGAGGATACATTTCGCGGAAGGAGTTCGGAGTGCTGCTGGCCTGGCGCTTAATCTGTCTATTGAATGTCGTGGCTATGCCGCGAGACTTTTTGCAAGGGGATGTAATGGTGATGCTGAGGAGTGTAGAAGGGAAACAAACTTGAGCAAGATATACCATTCGAGATGAGTTTGGGGCAAGGAATAGCGTTGTATTGAGAGAAAGGCGCCAGGTTGTACTTGCTGCTGGAGGGATTCTGATCAGCAGCTTCCGGCCATGCGATGGTTTACTCGACTACTGTTAGCATATTCCCAGCTCGATGGCCCCGGATAGAGAGGATGCTGTGGTAGGTAGGTAGACTGTGTAGACTTAGGCTGTCTTGCCGAGGAGCAGGTGGGATACCCATGGAAGACAAAATCACGCGATTAACTTATCCTCCTTGAGACGGACCGGTTATTCCCTGTCGGAAATGCAACCTTTACGGAAGCAATGTGATATGACGACAACGTCAAGTAACGCGGCGATCTGGATGCAAGACCTTACTCTAGGATTATGTGCTATCAACTTAGCTGATAACCTGCCTACGCACTCCCAAGGCCCTCCCGATGTAAGCCGGATGAAAGACACACCTTCTCGCCCGACAACGCGTCCGACAGATGATTGCAAGATGCCTAAACCACGCCAAGTCCAAGCGCTGGGTAGATAGGACCGGGGCAGGATTCCCACTGATGAGCCTACGGAGACTTCCGGCACCCTCCGGGGCCGTCGTTATTATTATTAGATATTAGAATAGACACGTATCGGCCTCTCGAGTATCTATCGCGTGCTTTATCATTGACCGCCATTCCCACGTCCCACCCAAATCCCACTCCCCCAATCCCTCGGTATGCAACGCTACCTTTATGGTCTCGCCATCTTGGGGTTATTGCCCTTTCGTGTTGTCCGACCACCACATCTCTCTCGTTCTGTTTCCAACCCCCACCCCCTTCTCCCTTCGCCTCCTGCGGATGAGGGGCTCGGCCCTCGAAACCTACATAGCTCAGAGACGACCCGGCTCAGGCACGCTGCGCCGCCACCCCGTAGTATCTGTCTACGTATGATCGGGTGAGGCAGGCTCAGGCGGGTAATAGTAGGGAGGTGGTACGGTTACGCGCGAATGTAAAAGGACAGCCTCGACACGCGAGATCGCAAGATTCCTTCGATCAATAAGGATTCCGATCTCCTCTTCGCACCGCGCGGTCGTAGTGGCAAGTAACTAGGAATTAACACGCGTGCTAGCTGCACATGTATGTGCAAACACACGTCCATCGACGATCCCGCTTTCTCCTGATCGACCCCGGGTTGACCACCTCGGACTCAAAAAAGTAATAATACCTGGTTCGCTCACCTCCTGCATCCTGCGGCCCCATCACATGGCAACGTGCCCCCGGTCCAACCTATGCATACGTACCTGAGTAGACACCGAACGGACACCGCCCCACGGCCATCCACCATCCCGTCCTCCCCTGGGCCGCGGTACCGCGTCACATCAGAGCAGCCCCCGTTTAGCTCTCGGGTCGGGGGGCAGCGAGCCAGGTAAATTGGGGTACGTAGGTCCCGGCAGCACAAAATGGGTAAGTTCCCCTACATTTATGCGACGACGCCGCCGCCTCCTGTGCGATGCGACCAACCAACCGCTGGGCGTTCACGAAGAAGCAAAGATTCAAAGAGAGAGGAAAGTATTCAAAAGGGGGGATAAAATTGCTAAGTAAAGCACAGCACACGGACACATGCATAGATAGCGGGCCCGACAGAGCCCTGATGAGCGACGCAGGTTGCGTGCGGTCCGACGTCGGGCTACGATGTTGTTGGGAGAGGGGAGGAAGGGTAGCGATGCCGAAGCAGCAGCGGGCGGCGGCGTTACATCGCATACCCACGTGCGTCGATACACGTGGGCGTATTCCGCAACGTGGTATAAATATCAGTAGTTGTCTACGTGGGTGCTAATGTGTATGCATGCCGACCTCACGTTTGGGGGGGGGGGGGGGGGGGG
>QJNS01000730.1:49930-85552 GCA_004154925.1 Monosporascus cannonballus
CCCCCCCCCCCCCCCCCCCCCCCCCCCCCCCCCCCCCTCTAAAACACGGGGATGAATCCCGGCCGGGCGTTGGCTCGAATATCGACCATGTAGCTGAAACAATTAATAAATAAGCCGGTTAATTCTGGCTGCGTCAGTACGACGGAAAAAGAGAGGGAGAGAGAGAGAGTAAGAGAGTATTGATCGATTGCCGGCTTCATTCACCTTGGATAACTCGGCACTTTCCATTGTTATCGCTAACAACGGCGCAGATGGATCTCTGGCGTCTCCCGGGTAGGCTGGCAGGCACACGTGTAGTACCTACCAGTAGGCGTTGTTCAAGCCTCACTGATTTGTGCACTTGGGAGATAAGAGATAGCAGAACTACTAATAGGTAACATGAGGCTGGATTGATTACATAAGCAAGCACATGTGGGTTCCAGCTGGAGTTTGCTGGTGAGCCCCTGCGACAGGAACTTCGAAAAACCTGGAGATTGACAACACGCCCTCCGAAGTCGCTCCCCCCACTGTCTCAGCTGGCGCTGTACCTGCAGTCGCCAACGCGAATTGGCTAGCGAGGATGTCGACGATCTCCAAATTCGGAGCCATCATAAAAATATATTTATGCGTGTATATTATCGTCCTCTTCCTTTGACTCGCAATCCCGCCGTTTCTCTGCGCTTGAAACTGCATGGGATTTAGGAGGCATTCTTCCGTGGCGACCAATTCCTGTTTTGCTGTTTTGTAGTTTGTCGGATTGGGGGCTACGGAGTAATCTCTCGTCTTATCCAAGCTTGATATGCTGCGGCAGCTTCTACCCCGGTGCGGTAGAGCTCTCAGAGCTCCCGCCACCGGTCCCTCAAAGCTATCCTTGGCCATACAGGCGCCGAGATGGTTTAGCATCAAGCCCGAGGCGGCATCTGCTGCGAAACAGCTCGACTTAGATCCCTCCAAGCTGTCTATCACCAAGACAACGTCGCCCAAGACTCCCAAGGACCCGGCCACCCTGGTATTCGGACGGGAATTTACAGATCACATGTTGACCATGGAGTGGACGAAGACCGACGGCTGGCTAGCCCCCAGCATCCAGCCCTACCAGAACCTGTCGCTGGACCCCGCCACATGCGTCTTTCACTATGCCTTCGAGTGCTTCGAGGGCATGAAGGCCTACAAGGACAAGAACGGCAACATCCGGCTGTTCCGCCCGGACAAGAACATGGAGAGATTCAACAAATCCGCCGCCCGCATCGCGCTGCCGAACTTCTCCTCCGCCGCCCTGATAGAACTGATCGCCAAGTTCACCAAGCTCGAGGAGCGCTTCATCCCGAACGAGCGGGGATACTCTCTGTACCTACGGCCGACGCTCATCGGCACGCAGAAGACGCTGGGCATCAACCCGCCGGGCTCGGCGCTACTGTACGTCATCGCCTCGCCCGTGGGCCCGTACTATCCCACGGGCTTCAGGGCCGTGTCGCTGGAGGCGACCGACTACGCCGTGAGGGCGTGGCCCGGCGGCGTCGGGGACAAGAAGCTCGGCGCCAACTACGCTCCGTGCATCGTGCCGCAGATAGAGGCCGCGAGCCGCGGCTTCCAGCAGAACCTGTGGCTGTTCGGGCCCGAGGAGTACGTGACCGAGGTGGGCACCATGAACCTCTTCGTGGCCATGAAGGACAAGGAGACGGGGCAGAAGGAGCTCATCACGGCGCCCCTGGACGGCACCATCCTGGAGGGCGTCACCCGGGACTCCATCCTGAGCCTCGCGCGCGAGAAGCTCGCGCCCGAGGGCTGGAAGGTCTCCGAGCGGAAGCTCACGATGGGGGACGTCTACGAGGCGTCGCTGGACGGGCGCATGATAGAGGTCTTCGGCGCGGGCACCGCCGCCGTCGTGAGCCCCGTCCGGAAGATCAGCTGGAAGGGCAAGCTGGTGGACTGTGGTCTGAGCGATCACGAGGAGTCCGGCGAGATCGCAATGAGGATGAAGAACTGGATGGAAGCGAGGCAGTACGGCGACGAGGAGCATGAATGGAGTTACGTCTGCTAGAAGGGGGAGCGAAAAACGGTATCTGTAGGGGGTCATCAAAGCACGTCATCGTGGGCATATACAGGCGCTTGGCGTACGTAGCCTTGTTTTCCGGTTAATTATCATCTAGAGGCCGTAGGTCGTCGCTGGGGTCTTCACCTGAGCTTGCTAACGTGGTGACGCCGGAAGGAAGTGTGCGAGTGAATGTGCGGATATGCTAACATAAATGGAAAAAGCCGGTTGCCGGTTCCAAGCCCCCATCGCCGGCTGGAAGCTCTCTTCTATGACGCATCTCTAAACGGTGTAGTGTAGTTGGGGATGAGGCCAAGAGATTAAAGTATAAACGGCCATGTACAGTTGAGAGTCTCGATAACCCCCATCGCCCCTTTCCGTTACATACAACCCTTATATTACGTGCTTCACGGCTTCTTCGCCGGGTCTTCCAAGATACCTTCAACTTCTAATCTCCTTCTCGCCTCCTCAAGAGCCCATGTCTGTATCCTGTACGGTGATATCAGCGGACGACGACTCGACAAGGAGCGAGATATGGAGGGGAGAAGGTGGCAATGGACAAAGAGAAGAACGGTGCCAATACAGACAATAATCGCCGAGCGCATCGATCAATCCATCCACCGAAGGAACAGAGACCATCGACCACTCGTGGAACAGCCGACCGCAACGAGCGCATCAACGAGAAGAGGTAGAAAAACTCACGATGTGTCGGGCTTGAAGCCGTAGGCGACGGCGGCCAGGAACAGGCTGCCGCAGAAGCCGTAGAAGAAGGGCGTCTCCCAGCCCTCCTTCTGGTACTTCTCGCCGGGCTTGACGCCGAACAGCCAGCCGGTCGGCGGGTCGTACTGCGGGCCGTGGGACGCGGGCGCCCGGGGCGTCGCGGAGAAGGACCGCCGCTGCTGCTGCTGCAGGGAGAGGGAGCGCGCGGCCCGCGCGACGGCCGCGCTGGTTCGGAGTGCGGGCATGGCCGTAGATGTAGGAACGGACGGACGGACGGATGGCGGCCGCGGGGGCGGGTTCCCGTCTCTCTATCGGTGGTGTATGCGAAAGTCGTCCCGATATCGCCGAGCTGCTTGCTGCTGCTTTTATCTCGCTGGGCCGGGTGGCGGGTCAGACTCTTCGTCGGAGAAGAAATTAGAACGCAGACGAGAGCGATCAACGCTGCCGCGGCCTGTCGGTGGTGGTGTTGGTGTTGGTGGAGGAGTGGAGATTGACTCGGCTGTGGTTTTTGCTGGACGGTGGCCCCTTCGTAAACCAGGTAAGGAGAGAGAGTTGAGGAGTCGGAGTTCTTTCGCTACCTACATACGTTGTTATTACGGCAGGGTGGGTGAGGGACTAAACAGCAGTAACCAGTCAACGACGGGAGTTGTGGGGTAAGTAGCCGCACGTGACTTAGTAAATTACTACCTGGTAGGTACATCTGATCAGGCAGGCCCGTTCTTCAAATTTTTTGCAAACACGCTTTACAAAGTAAGCTTGATCATCAATCTTGTTACAATGTCTGTCTTGTCGATGATCAGCAAATAAAATGTAAGTTTCCAGCTTTCTCCTACTCAGCAGCTTGAGGCCGAATCGAATGATGATCTCTTTTTTATCTTCAACCCACGGAACTCCTCATGTCGACTTCCAAAATTATCAAGCTCAACAGTCTGACTTGATTCGCCCCAAACTCTCTTCGTTGCTCGTCTCGTCAGTATGTCCAGCCAGTATCACAGCGCTGATAATCCGACAGGTTGTTTACGTAGACGGGAATCTATGCGCGTCTCGATGTAACTGCTGGACGAGTCTTACACGCCCACAGCTGTTCAATGGACAGCTTCGTTTTCATTGCCGTAGTATGGGGAGCTTTGTTTACATATCCCTCTATCTTACTTACGCTGTGGTTTGAGCAAAGACTAGGTCGCCGTATCTCGCTTGTCGGGGAGTGTTAGTGGTTGTAGTATCCCCTGTTCATAGTTGAATCCGATCGGTAGGAATGCCCGGGGTTGCGTTTCTAACTGCATACCTACTTCGCTATGCTATCTTCTCGAACAACATTACCCCTTCAGATCCGTCTTGGAAGAATTCGGCCTTAAGGGATTCCACTTTCCCAGTGATCCCGATTTTGAACTCGGCTTTTCCGAACAGCGTCACAATTGCACCGGAGCCCCTCGGTTCCACGTAGATGACCCAGAACTCACCCGAGACGTGTTCAAACTCGAAGGCCATCGTCCATACGAAGTGCTCACGAGCCGCCTTGAGCTTCCGCTTACCGTCTATGCCATCCGAGTTGTCCATCACCTCGATGGCGATGTTCCTGTAGGCCGCATGGAAGTACGTTCCTGCGTAATCACCAAGAGGAAGTGCGCGAGGCAGCGGAGGGTCCGCTCGCCCCGGGTATAGCCTATCCACAGCACCGTCCGCAATTGCCAGCATCTCGTCGAAAGCCTTCTTAGTGCTGCACTCTTGTCAGTATATCTTCGCGCTGACCTTAAACATGTAGAGGGGTGACTCACTAGCCTTCCGAATCTGGCCGCTCCTCTTCCGGCACGCCAAGTTTGTCGTTGATTAGTTTCCAGGCCATCAGCTTGCCGACTATATTCGACGTTATTGCCGTATTGCCCATCGTGACCAGCCCGTAATCCAGATCCGGGAAGAAGAAGACTTCCACGCCATAGGCCTCCATGCCGCCGCCGTGCGTGTATACCCTGTGGCCCCTGTACGTGACCGTCATCAAGCCGAGCGCATACGTCATGGGCGCGTCGTAGTCCACCCCGGAGTCCGGGGCCATCACCATCCTCAGGGTCTTCGGGGGCCGCGTGGGCCGCCTTCGGTACCGGCCCCTCCTCCCTCAACAGACTTCTCACCCAGAGGGCGTAGTCCAGCACGTTGGAGATGATGCCCCCGGCGCCGCCCGCGCCGGCGAGGTCCATGAAGGGCACCCGCCCGTACCCGCCGCCATTCCTGTAGTCCCAGTAGTACCCCGAAGCCAGGTCCTCGGGGCCCGCCTGGGCGTCCTCCAAGCTGAAATACGCGCTCTTCACTGCAGGACATGGAGTCAGTAATCGTTCGTTCCGGCTAATCAGACGGGGTCCTTTATAGCCGGGATGCTAAGACATATTTCGGGAGCTATTAACTCTTTTTTTTTTTTTAAAAAAAAAAAAGATCCCATTCGGAATGTCATGTCCGCGAACTCCGGAAATAGGGGGGAATGGGGGGGAGGATGACTCCGGAAACTGCTTACTGCCGAGTGGCGCCCAGATCCACTCCCGCATCGTGGTCCCCAGCCACCGGCCCGTCAGGGTCTGGATGGCGTGGGAGGCGACGAGGTACATGTAGTTGGAGTACCGCCACGCGACCCGCGGCTCGGCTCCGGCGGGCAGGTGCCGCAGGGACCGCGTGACGTCGCGCATCGTGATGGGGTGGTCGTCGTCGCCGTAGTGCAGCGCGAGCGCCTTGTCGTGGGGCGGGAACCCCGTGCGGTGCGACAGGGCGTCCTCGAGCGTCAGGTGCGCCGTGGCCCACTCGTCCCGCGGCACGAAGTCCTCGCGGATGAGGCTCGAGATGGGCGTCTGCCAGCCCAGGGCCGACAGCGACGGCGACTTCTTCTCCTCGTCCTCGGACTCCATCATCATGGCCACGATCGCGCAGCGAGTGGCACCGTGGGAGACAAACATGCCCAACGACTCACCTCCGCCCAAGTGTCATCACCATCGATGACCGCGATTGACGAGCCGGGCACATGCCACTCCTCCAACGCCTTCCGCACGATCTTCCCGAAGCTTTCATCTAGGGGGTTCTCTCTCCCCTTCAAGGCATTCTGCGAAGCGTGAGCCAGGGCGGGGCCTGCCATCACCGCCGCCATAACCGTCTCGATTGAGGGCTTCACTTTTGGGTAACTTCCAAAAAACACTCTTCAAGCCCGGCGACTACTTTCTTTATAAAGACCTAGGACGATGGATACGCGTTCGCCCAATTGCTTATTCTGGGGTCGCCGTTGGTTAATAAGTAAATGGTAATTGCGCTGTTCAATTGCGGCGCAGGTTGGAAGTAACCCCTAGTTCGGGGCAATGCAACGCGTCGACGTTAACGTAGCACGATACGTCAGCTGCTCGGTCCCGAACGCACGAGAGGCTGTTCGCCGCCTTCGGCGCGCGCGTCGTGCGTCTTCGCTTGCGAGGGGCGTCGCAGCACAATAGCCGCTGGTTTTAAAGGCCGTTTCCGGAGCTTCTAGGGTTCCAGGGCTTCTAGGTCAAATCGTCGACCAGGTCGTCGACGAGCAGCTAGGTCGACGGGCAGTTAAGTTAACGATAAGGTCAAGTTAATAAGCAGGGCTTCCAGGGCTTCCAGGACTTTAGGGTATTGCAAACTCTCTCGTGCGGGCCATATAAACTACCTAGCAAGGGATCCAGGAAAAAAAAACCTATACCTACGAGCTGTATGATGCGGTTACCTTTACTCTCCTATTTAGGATGTGCCACGATCCAAATACGGAAATCGGTTTCTAGGGAAGCGGATTTTCGGCACAATAGCTCTCGTCACTTCGTTCGCAAGCTCACTTAGATAAAACGAGGGCACAACAGGCCCAAAAACTTCAACGTCTTTTACTTCGTCTCTCCTGCCCTGTATTCCCGTTTTCTTAAATGGAAAAAAGCCGTTTCCCTTCATCTTTTTCGCCTTTTATTTGAGCGTAGAACTCGGTGTCGACTTGATACGTCGTTATGCATTCGTAAGTAAGTATATGCAATCCGTAGACGAAAATCTGCTACAACCACGTGAGATAGATTTTGCCCCTTTTTAAAATCCCCGAGTCCATGCACATCGAAATCCCGTCCTAGAGCTGCATATCGAGGCCATGCCAGCCTAATAATTATGTGCATCAAGCACCCGCCTCATCGCTACTTCGGCTGCTTCAAGTGCCTTTTGAACCCCCTCCAAGGATGTCTTTCTCTAGGCCCACGCTTATTCTCACCACGTACTCGACGACACCATTTGCTGTCACCGTATCCATCTCTCCGTAATACGCAAACAGCGTATGGGGACACGCAAGCGTGAAATCCATCCCTAAGCTTAGCTCCCCAGCAACGCGCAGGGCATCGAAGAATGCGACGGCCGCCGGCGGTTCGATGAATCCGACACCCAGGAGTTATCCGTAGCCACCTTCTAGGCGCCGGACGAGGTCATACAAGTGATTAGAGAGTCCGACCGGCGAGTATAAACGTGCTTCACCAAGTCTGTCCTCGAGTGCAATAACATAGCCACATCTTGGGCGTTCCCGTCGATCCTCTTCACGCGCTGAGGGAAGTCGACGCAGTTTCTGTTCATGATTTTGCATCTTCCGGAAAGTAGGTATCTTCGAAGATGTCCGAAAGCATTTTCTGCAATTTTCCATTCTGTCTCGACTGCGGATTAAGTATAACGCTGCGTCCCTCACCGGGGCCTCCCGGCCTTCTTGCATGGAATGTGTTACTCCGGGTATATGATCTTACCTTCCTCCCATGACATGACATGCGCCGCTAAAGAGTTTCGTCGAGCCCGTCACAACCACGTTGACCAACCGGAGAATGTCGACATTGACGGATGTACCAACAGTGTCATCACACACGACCACGAAGTCGTACCTGTCAGCTAGTCGCCGGACACGATGAAGATCATACACGTAAGGAGAGGATTCGTGGCGGGACTCTGTGGATAGAGCCCCTATTCTCGTGCCAGGTCTCAGCCGCTCTTCTGACTCGTTGAGTCCCGAAGAGCTGCCGGGCCCATACATGATGACATCGTTCATGCCGAACTTGGGCAGAACCTTGATGGCGTCGACATAGAGAAAACTATGCTCAATAAGTAACTCCTCTAGAACGCCTGAGATGAACCTACCCGTAAGCAGCTGTTAGAGGCCGCCCTGATGTTGCGGTATGGGGGATCTATGATATAGTTCTTGCCATGTCGAAGGTAGCTTTCATCCCAGCTGTGTATAGGAATACATCGCGGTCCGGATCTACCTGGCCCGATGGATCCGCATACCTTGCGATTCGTTCACGTATGGACCGCTTATATTCAAAAGCCGGACCATTGCATATGACAGCATGCGCGCTTCGTCCATTAGGGTCGAGGAAATTACCCCTATCTGAAACTTCAGAGGAGTTGATGAGTGTTCCGCCCGCCTGCTGAATATCCCTTCGCCCGGTATGTTGCCAGAAAGCCTCTGCCAGGGGCAGGTTTTCCTTATCAAACCAGACTATATGGACATTGCCCCAAGGAGTCTGAGTGGAGTGCTCTTCGGTCCCATCGAGACGCAAGGAATATATTCCAACTCGGCAGGCCGCACCTTCACAGTGCGTGTGCGCTATTACGAAGGAACGGCGCCTCAATGCCGCTCCTTGTCATGACTAGATAATACTCTGTGTGCCAGGGGGGCCAAACCTACTGTTCAGCTCTTCGGTAAGGCGCTGTTCAACGGTTGGATAAAGAACCTGTGATATCCAGTCTTCACGGCCTTGAGCGTCTCGTTATCCTTTTTGCCCATCCTTCGGCATCCTACCATCGCGGCAGGGAGACGTTCACTGTTTATATCGATGGTAGCAAGCGATATGCTTACTCGGTGTCGTCTGAACGGACGTATATATCGTCAGGTGGCAAACCTGCTCCTTATGGTTCGTCTTCCACACCATACTCCATCATCGCCGATGTGTAGGAAAAGGGGGGGGGGAGGGACTCAGAGGCACACCTTATTAAAAAGGCGTCTTGAGGTATGTGAAGCTCGCGGAGGTCTTCGGATGGGAGTTGAACCCACCACATACTGTAGACAGTCTCTCCAGTCTTTGCAATATGGTTGATGGCTCTATTCTGTCATTGTATACGGATGGACGGACTTGTTAAGAGGTCACGTTGGGGTTGGCGTTACGCGGACTATTTGTTCAGGAAAGATAGTCACGCACCACGTCGTTAAACGGAGCGCACCAGCGATTTTATGCGGAAGGCACAGCCATGGTGGAGGTCAGTAGATCAATTTCAGGCTACATACAAGTTTTAGGGGGCCGCAGGAGGTACGACTTTATTAAAAAGGGCAGTCAGCCACGCAGCGCGGCGTAAGCCTCCTTGGATTGGCACTACCTGCGGTCCCAGCTACTACTCGTCGTTCAAACTGATAAGGCTCAGTAGCAGATCAATAGACAGGTCTTGGCTTAATAGATTAGCCCCTAGATGAGAATACTTACGGTCGCCTCAGGTATTGCTTTGTCTCAGTTACAGCTGGTTTTCCATGTATTTAAGGGGGCATCACTACGTTTCTCTCTCCCTGAGCTAGGACCCTGGAAGCGTCAACAAGATAAATCTACTTCCTTAGTTGCAAATGCTTTATTGTGAGATGTCGGGCTCTCATACTCGTACACATGCAAACGATGGTTAGTTGCAGGGAGACTAGGTAATTACATAGTGACTCGTCACAGCACCAAAGCGGGAACTAAATAGATGACAAGTCCGAAAAAGAATAATGAACAATACATGACGTGGCCGTGAAGCGTGTCTCGATTTAAACTCCAACCACTAACTAGACAGCACGGTGCAGTACTAACCTCGTGATACGAGGCTATCTTGTATTAGAACGTGATCATGTCTTACCTCCGGCATTACGATAGGCTGTCCCGATGCTCTGGTGCGCACACGTATTATTAGCGTCTAGAGATTTGTTTCCGGTTTACTTCAGAAGGGACCTTCAAAATAAGTATTATGCGGTTCTCAGGGGCTCAAGTTAGGCGTTCGGACGAGATGCCGTATTCTGTTAAGCTCTCAGGCCTACAGGACTTGGGGAACAGTGCATAGATCTTAGTAGTCGGCCTGCCTTACTCGAATTTCAATAAAGATCTAGTCATTCCCTAAAGTTGTCTGGGCTTTCGAGGAGTCCGATATCCACCCGAAATTATTATGACGCAACGTATGGTCTATGAATATGGGGTTTGTCAAAATTCCGCATTCTGCACTTTTGAACGTAAGACTGGGACCAATCTTTCTAGGGGATACCATTGGTCCTAATTTAGCGAACCTGCTTATATCAGGACCACCGCGGCCGCACGAGTCGGCACCGTGGCCGTGCTGAGAACTACAATAGAGAAAGAGCTTTCCGGATGCCGATGCCAGAGGATGAGGAATTTGCAGCGGAAGGTAAACAGCGGAGACGTTAGGGTTCCCAGACGACCTTCGTAAAGGTAGCGGACTGAAGACGGCTCGCGATTACCTCGATAGGGGGGCCTGGGGTCGTACAGATATTGACGGCTGAGTTGGCGTGTTGGGGGGTGGTTCACTGATCTGAGATCAGTGATCTCTCTCCTAGGGAAAAGAAAACGCAACCAAGAGGATATCCTGCCGGTTCTATTACGAAGGGAGTTGCATATCGATCGAAGAGGCCGATTTCCACAGACACAGAATCTATGCTAGAGAGGCCCTTTCGTATAAGAGACCCGGGGAGAGACTATTTCGGTAGACTGATCTGTTAGCAAGGTGCATGGGAGATAGTGTGAGAGCTAAACCCGAGTTGCCGTAATATGTTAGTTACGATGTGTAGCTTCAACTAGACCTCTTCCCTCTCCCTCCAGATATATATGTAGCCTCATAGTAGAGGTTACAATCCCCATTATACGCAGAGCCGTAGGTAATCCTTAACTCCTCTTCCGTACAGGACCGAGCATAATTACCTAGATAGCATTCGTCCGCTCGTTGGTTGCCTGACCGGCGGCAGCCGGAGAGCCGCCCCGTCCCGCTGGCCGGTATTGGCTTTGAACCCTCCTGCGGACAGTTAGTTATTTGGACGGGGAAAATTCTGTTGACCGACCCCGTCCAGGGCGCTTGCTACCTACTACCTGTTTCCACCATATAGTGCTGCTTTACCGAGGGCTGAATGAGGAGGTAGGTCCTCGGCCCGGTCAACAGTCGACACGCGGCATCCGATCAAGCGGGGCGCAATGTGAGGAATGACTATTGAGTTACAGACGGAACCGTCCGACCGGTTAGGGATGATGAGCCTTCCCCTATTTCTTGATTTACCCCTTTTAGACACCTCCACTTAGTTGCTCGTAGCACACCCGGTATGCACATGTAAAATCAGGTAACGACACCTAAATTAGCAAGCGCCATGACGGCTCCTCCCTCGCGCAACCAAGAGCCTAAGGTAGGTCGAGAATCAGGAATATCATCACGTCTCTGACATCTCAAGACGGAAAAGGAAAAGGGGCGGTAGCTTAAAACCTAACCGTCGTTCAACGTTTGCTATATAGATTGCCTAACGAATTCTACCGAATAACACCGACCGGCCGACGGCACCGCACATCTCGCTGGACGAGACCGATAAACCCTCCTTCCTTTTAAATTCCTGCATACGTGCGTCATTTATTCACAGGGAATTTCTCTGTACTTCGGGTATTCATACAATCGTCCGCGTGCAAGAGCGGTAGGTATAAGAAAAGAAGGGTTAAGTCGGCATGTACATCTGCCTCGAGTGCTATGAAACCAACGCTCTGTACTAGCCAATCCACAATATTCTTGACTGGGATGTCCAAAGTCGTGAGCTGACGGCTCGAGTTTACGCTAACCATCGTATCCTCAGGACGCCCCCCCCCTAAGGCAGATAAGAATTAGGTCTGCTTCGACAATGGCCCTGTTAAGAGGTCGATGCTCGTTCGGAAGCAAATGTAAAGACGATGCCCTGAAAGATTCATGAGCGCCTTATCGCTTCGGTGAAAGTCCTGCTAATGTTGGGAATTATTACCAGGGAGTCGGCCTCTCAGCCGGATAGGGAGGAAGCTCTTGTGGCTCTGTCGTATCCCCCCAGCTCAGGGGGCCTGGGGAGCACAGCTCATTCAGCGGATGTTTTACGGGCAATTTTTATAACTCTTCGTCCTCGTCGATGGTTGTAGTGTTAGTTTCCGGCTTCGGCGGCGTATCTGCTGTCGCTCTCCCTAAGACGTCGCCTAACGCCGAGGGGAAACTCGCCGATCGATCTTGTCGGGCGCCATCTACATCGGCCCGTTGCTTCTTCAGCGGACTTCCAATAGACGACTCCTCAGTGAGGGCTCGAGACTTAAGGCTGGATACCGTATCAGACAGCAGTCGGCCGCCCTGGGAAGCCTCCGTGGGGGTGCTTTCTCTGGCAGGGGTGGTGCTCGGGGATTTGCCCGAGGGGCTCATGCTGTCGGGATCGGCAGAGTGTTGTCGTTTTAGCTATAAGAGCCGGGTTAGTTCGCATAGCAAGACGTATGTTCCTCAGGGCGACCTACGCGAATCCTGTCGATACCAGCCTGTAGCTCGCCTGTGACCCTGGCGTCCTCTGGCTCTAAATGGGTTTTGATGACCTTGTCATCCGCATCGTCCATCTTTGCAAGAGGGTCGACGTCACTGTCGTCTTCGTCGCTATCGTCTATGGCGCCGTTGCTCTTCCTCCCTGAGCTCCTTCGCCTGGCTCTCTCGGAATCCTGGTCTCTGAAGGCCGAGAACCCTACGGTCCCGCTGGTCTTGAGGGGCCCGAGCCCCGAGAAGTCAAGCTGGGTCGATCGTCGCTTGGCGGCGGGGGCCTTCGTATCCGCTTTAGACCCCGGGAGGATTCCCATCTTGGCGAGTTGCCCTGTGAAAAGCATTAATACGGGATAGACCTTGGTGGGGTGAAAGTATACCCACGTTGACCGCGGTAGAAGAAAGTGAAAGTGGCATAGGGCTTATCGGGCCCATCGATACCGGTCACCGTCTGGGTACTAATAGTCTTCGGATCCAGCGTCTTCGGCTTCGCAAAGCTGGTGGTGTGCTCGACATCGGCGTCAATAGTCCCGTTGCTCCCCCGTTTGTTCCCCCCGTCGCTCTCATCGTCGTCGTCATGGGCATCGAACTGCGGCGAGTACTCCCCCTTCTTGATCTCGCCCGACGCTATGACGCGGAACATGGCAACCTTGATCTGACCGGTGGCCTCTGGTGGCTCGTCGTCATCGGAAGGGGAATCGGAGTCGGAGTCGGACAAGCTGGGGTTCTCGAGGACGGACTGCTCGTCGGCACCGTAGGCTAGGGCATCCCGCGGTCGGCTGGGCTTCTCCATGGCCATGCTGCCGGTCTGTGCGGCCGACTTTTGGCGGCGGCGGCGGCGTCTCTCGAACTTCTGTCTTCGCCTCTCGACCTTCTCCGCGGCATCGTGACCCTTAAGATCCAAACCATTGAGCCACCTCTCCAAGCCGACCTCGCGGAACAGAAACTCTCTCTCGGCGAGGCCTCCTCCCTCGCTTTCCGGGACCTGGACCCAACGACTATTGACCCAGGTCTCTTCACCGGGACGCAGCAGGGTGGCGACCTCCTCCTTGGCTCGGCCGTCGAAATAGATGTAGGCAGCAATGGTCTCGTTCTCCGAGTTGGTCATGGGGATATAGGGAGTGACAGTGTTAGCATGGTTGGAGTGGTCCGAGGTGGAATCAGGCAGAGGGCCGGCGTAGAGGGGCTGGGGATACGGATTGGACTCGGTAGGCTTCGGAGTGGTGTAGGGGATAGGATGGCCGGGGGTTAGCAAGGTGATGGATATGGCAAACTTAGCAGCCTCGTGCTTCGAAGTGTCAGGATTCAACTGAGGCTGTGGGACAGGTATATAAGTGCTGATGCGGGACAGACGCGACTGCTTCTGCATGCCATATTCCGGCAGAGGGGCACCATTTGCATGGATACTGACTGCGATGCCCTTGAAGCAGGGCATCGTGAATGATTTTGGTTGACTTGACCTGGCTTGGCTTGGATTGATTGACTCGATCAATTTGTCTTCGACTCGACTTAAATTGTCTTGACTTGACTTGACTTTGACCGCTGAGGGGAAAGGAGGGCTGTTTGATACGTATGCTGACCTGACCCTATCTATCTAACGCCACGACACGGAGCAGGGAGTGCGGAAAGAGGCAATCAGCAGCATGTGGCCAGATTCGGTCCAGCTCGGTCGCAGATAGCAATAATAATCTGTAGTTGGCAAAAAGTCGTCGAGCTTCATCCGAAGGAGTCGTCAACGGATTGTAGTGGGAAAGGTGGCTGATGATAAACTCGATGTCCAATAAAGTGGAGGTGGAGGTCGGTCACTGTTCACAAAAGCTCCGCAGCTTCAGTCTTCAATTGGTACAAAGTACATATACATAAGCATTCCACTGTCGAGTTTGTCCATGTGTACGTCTGGGTACATTTGTGTACAATGCTCTATCTGCGCCTGGACGAATCGGCTATATGTATAAAGCCGTACTTGACAAAAAGGCCCTAGTTTATGGTACACGTATCTAGTTCCGCTAGTGAAAAAGGTCGGACGAGAATCAAATGGTGGTGGGGGAGAACACCAGCAATGAGGGCGGTCAAGCCTTGCTTCATTATTTGAAAGAAAAATCACACACGTGTAATTTGGGGCTCTGGTGTATTCTTGTCCTTATGGATTTTATATTGTGCCTTTCCCCCGCTCAATGTGTGGTTCATGGCAGCAGCTCGGGGGGGTGGTGGACAAGTGGTGAGGCTGATGCTAACCAGGTACCTACCTACCTACGTTAGCCTAGTAAATAAGCATGCAATAGCGCTGTCTGAACCTCTGAAGTGTCAGTATGCCACGTCGGGTGCATTACCCACTGTGCTAGTAAGTACCGAGGTGCATACCTCTGCGAAGCTGTGAAGCTCAACATGGTGAATTTCGGTGTGAAATAACACAGCAGATCAGTTGGTTCGTGCAAGGACATTTGATAGGTATATATATAGCTTCCAACACCTTCGTACGTGGCTAAAGTCAAGGATAACAATACAGAACAAACGTGGTCTAAGACACGGCCATCCCGCACGGAGAAGACGTGGTGCGGAACAAGCGTTGGCACAGTCGATGAGCTGTAAATAGGAACTTACGGTGAGGGGATAATGTCCCTTGCTGCCCAAACAAACAAAATACATACACACAGTGCAA
Organism: Monosporascus cannonballus; assembly: GCA_004154925.1. Lineage (NCBI taxonomy): Eukaryota > Fungi > Ascomycota > Sordariomycetes > Xylariales > Monosporascus > Monosporascus cannonballus. The sequence goes on from QJNS01000730.1 coordinate 64,858, forward strand.
TTCATTTGTATCTTATCCACCACCCCCCCCCCCCCCCCCCCCCCAAAGTGGTTATGGCAATGACCAAGGAACAGCGGCGCGATGGGGACCAGGAATAAGAAATGATGACCGTATTCTATGATGGCTGGCTGTGAGATGGTGGGGGATGTTGCAATTTCCCCCCTGGAAATAAATACCACAGCTCACCAAGGTTGGCCACCCCGGGATGCCCTTCTTCTCAAAGAAGCCCCTTTTCCATCGTAGAACCCACTTGCACCCGACCTTGACTCCTTCCAGATCTCATCGCCATCTTCTTCGTCATCCGCGTCCCCGCCGTGCTGGGGCTGGTCCACCAATGTATCCGGTTCCGTGCTCTCTCCCTTGATCTTTACGTTGTCGTCATCTTCTTGCTTCACCCCGTAAAACGGCTTGTCAGCCACACCCGCCCGCGACATTCCCGAGAGCCCAGCACCCGCCTTACCGGCGAGCTTCTGTTTGTTCGCGGTATTCCCGTTCTGGCGGCCGGAGACGCAGTACGCCACGAGCAGCCAGGCCGTCCCCATGGACAGCATCTCCGCCAGCCAGAAGGCGGTGGTGCAGACGACGAAGGAGAGGACCCGGTGGTTGTACATGGCCCAGCGGACGCCCGAAAGCCTAGCCACGAGCGTGATAGACGCCGAGTACACCTGCAGCGTTTGCCCGGCCTGGACGTCCAGGAGGATCGAGAGCGGGAGAGCCTGCTTGAACTCCACCAGCTCGCCCATGGGAACGACGAGCTTCGACGTCTCCGCCCGCGGGGAGAAGATGTGGTAGGGCAGGAAGAGGAGCCGCGAAGTCCTCGCCACCATCGGGTCCCTGTACGGGAGGATCGCCGGCCGACGTGACGAGAAGACCACGTTATCCGGCGTCACGTGCGCGTACGGGTCAGATGGCACTGTGAAGGCGAGGGCCGGGTTGTCGGGCTGCGACTTCATGGCGAACATGGCCACCATGAAATTGCCCCTCTCGACGTTGGGGGGAGAGCGAGGCAGGGTGAGTTCCACTGAAACATCGTAGGCCTGCTCTAACATGAGCTCAGATGAGAGGTGGGTCACGCCGTACGGGTTGAGACCAGCACTACACGCGTATTAGCCGGCATACCCTGACAATCCGGATCTTCTAGACGTAAAGAGAGGGACATACTTATACTGTAGGTGAACTGGGACTAATACGACCTTCTTAGGGACGTAGCTGTAATAGAAGATAGGATATGCCAACGCGGCAATGCATAGAAGCGCAAAGGATGCAGCAAATGAGAGAACTGTTCCTAAGTACTTTCTCTTGGCTGCTGGTGACGTGACATTTTGAACAGAATCTCTCACGAAGTCCTGGTAACACATAATATGTCAATATAACTGATCCTTGTAGCTGCGATTTTCAGACGCGAAAAAGGGACTCTTCGCGGCGGAAGATTCTCTTTCAACGTACCATTTTGCTAGGTGATGTAGGAAAGGATGATGCGAAGGCGCCATTCGGCGCCGTACACCGAGCGGCTCGAGAGGTCGAAGGAGGCGAGTCGAGGAAGCGATTAGAGTTGTCGTTGATGGGTAGGAGCGCAGCGGCAAAGTGGTTGTTGCAGCCCGTTCCAGGAACGTGGACGGAGCTCTTGGCAGCCGATCTGGTGCTGCTGCTGCCCCTCCATTGGCCAGCAGAGCGATTTACGTCATTTATCAGCAGGAGGCCAACCTTAGCATCGCGGCTCTGGCTCTGACTGAAATCATCCGTCCAAACGTCCACATCTACAGGGAACCCTTCCATGGCGAACACGACCGTTTTTTTTTTCTCACACCAGGGCTATTCAGATTTCACTGGGAGAAAAAAAAAATCCCATAAATGAGTAAATACATAGGCAGCGAACAAGACAAACAAATGATTTCCTATTAACGCCCGGCTTTGACTATCCCCTCAGTAAAACCCCTAATCGTGACTTACATGCTTCGCGAATGCTCTGAATAAGTAGGTAGTAAGAACAAAAAGACATCCAACATGCTGCATAACCGTCCGCTCATTCCCATGTAGGTAAGACAATCTCATGGCACATCTTCGCGTCTCAGCTCGTTTCAGTCTCTACACAATCATTTTCCAACCCCCCTTTGTCCCCTGTCCGAAGCATACGATTCATCTGTGGAATCATATTACCTGCAGGTAGTTGCTGGGGACCAGCCCGTTCATTCCGACTCCATTGCCCGAATGGATCTCTGCCTCCCACCATCCGTCGTCCTGGTGGCGAAGGATAGACAGGATATCGCCCTTGTTGAACCCGAGTTCTTCAGGAATGGCCGCCTGGTACATGTACAGTGCCCGTGCTATGCGATCGTTAGCTCCAGCCGAACCTTCATCAGAATTACTCCAATTAAGCTTACCATAGTGCAGGATGGCGCGGCCGTCTGGGGTGTACTGCCGGCTGGGATCCGCCACGCTCTGGCTGCGCTGTCTGGATCCGTCTTGCATCGGGTCCCTTCCGTCATAGAACGTCATTGCCCCGATCCCAGCTCCCGTTCGCGAGCTTGAACTGGTACCGGGTCTTCCGTTACGGCTACGCACCGAGCCATAGGGATCTCCGCCGACTGGCGCGAGCTGGATAGCCATGTCGCCGGCTTGGCTGGGCGGACGTCCATAGTCACCCCTGCTAGCTGGGCGCCCATAGTCTCCTCTGCTAGTCGGACGTCCATAGTCGCCTCTGCTGGATGGGCGTCCGTAATCGCCCCTGCTGGACGAGCGCCCGTGGTCGCCCCTGTACACAGACGGAGAAGACGCCCTCATGGCTTCGCTAGGTGAGTTTTGCGGGAAGTACCCTTGTTCCGACCCACGCTTTGACATTGTTCCCGTCACAGACGAAGCTGAATTACGGAGCGGGCTGGCTGCGTAAGGGCTTGGCGAGACGGAGTCGCGCCTAGGTTGCGGGCTACCGGCATACGGGTTCGGCGACGCCGCGCGCTGTGCTTGTTGCTGGTTACGGTTGTACGGATTTGGCGATGCCGTTCTCTGCATTGGGTTCTGACTAGCAGCGTACGAGCTTGGCTGCGACGTCTTCTGCGTCTGAGCTGGGGCGGGGGAGTACGGAGTCGGCGACGCAGCCTTCTGTGCTTGATTCTGGCTCATGCCGTACGTGCTTGGCTGCGTCGTCTTCGGCGTTTGTGCTTGGTTAGCGGAGTACGGCGTCGGCGACGCATCTTTCCGCGCTTGGTTATGACGAATACTATATGTACTAGGGGACGCCGATTTCTGTGTTTGGCTCTTGTTAACGCCGTACAAGTTCGGTGGTGCTGTCCTTTGCGATTGAGATTGATCGGCTGAGTATGGTGTCGGCGAAGGAGCGCTTTGCGTTTGGTTCTGGCTAGCACTATACGGATTCGGAGATGGGGATCTCTGCGCCGGACTCTGGCTTCCGTTGTAAGGGTTCGGCGACGCTGACCGGGGCGGTTGCTGAGTATCCACGTGCAATCCGGGCCTCGGAGACGCACCGCGAGGTGGCGCCGGCGAGGCCGTCCGAGGTATGTCGGTACCTCTGGTTGTAGGGCGCGCTGGCGTGCTGCCGGTATAGGACGAACCCGGCCGAGTGGATTGGAACATCTCCCTGGTCTGCTCCGTATACTTTCGAGAAGACGCCTGCATGGCCTTAGACGTTACGGCAGGCGGTGGCACTCCAAGTCTTGTGATTTGCTGATCATACGATGGTGGAGGAGTGCCCCTGACTGCGGCGGCCACGTCGCTGCTGGTTTTGGAGCGTGAGAATGCTTGTGATTTGGGCCGGTCTACTGCCCGGTCAGGCGCGGGCGCGGGTGCGGGTGCGGGCGCGGGTGTGGTCGCAGGCGCAGGTGCAGGCGTAGCGAGACCGTGGTAATGATCGGCTGAGATGCGTCCAGAACCGTGTTTGTTGCCGGCAACCTCCTTGAGCTCTGCCAGAGCCAATGCAATCGGGTCTTCTTCCCGAGGAGGGGCTGAGCTCTCAACGGATTTCTTGTTTGTATCTGGTTTTGCCACGGGGAACACGTTTTGCCCGACGTTCAGTGCCAAGCTCGCGTTGGCGTCGATGGGCTCTGGGCTAGCCGGCCTGTCAGCGATCATGTTCTGCGGTTTCTGCAGCCTCTGCGGCTCCGGGGGCTGGTAGGCTTGGGGTCGCCGGGAACCTGGTCTGCTTAGCGGCTTTATCAGAGCACCGCTGGTAGGTGATGTTGCAGGGCCACTTTGAGATGATGATATAGGACCGTTTTGAGACGATGATACAGGACCCCAGGTGTTCCTATTGGGTGCTTGTGACTCCTTGATGCTCTTTCTTCGGAAGGGGCTGTGATTCTGGAAGAAGGCGCTCCTTTTCTTCAGAACACGCTTGTCAGGTTGTTCTTGAGTTGCAGGCTCCTGCTTCACAGGCTCCGGCTTGACAGGCTCCTGCTTAACAGGCTCCAGCCTGATAGGCTCCCGCTTGGCGGGTTCCGGCTTAACGGGCTCTTGCTTCACGGGCTCCTGCTTTACGGGAGGCATGTTGCCGCTCGGAGGCTCCTGGCTAGAGAGCGAAGTCGGGTCTGAGTAGTCGCTATTGTCATCTCGGCTCGATGGCCGTGCCGACAAATTCGAACTAGTCGCCGAGTTCATGCCGTCCGTTCGGCATAGCATCGTCATCCCGTCCATGGGATAGGGCTCGTGCGGCACTGCTGCGAACTGTGGGGGATCATATTGTTGCATCCCATTCCCGTGACGCCTGTCTTGCGGAGGCATAACAGTGAAAGGCGGCTTTTGTGGAGGTTGGGCCAGTTCCCTAGCCGATGGTCTAGCGGGATCATGGCGTCCCATGTCCCTGCCATGGGGTGGGGCTGGATCATAGTAAGGTCGGTATCGCTGCACTGCATTCGTTTGATACACATCTTGCGGATGCCTCTCTTGCGGACGCCCGTCTTGTGGACGTCTATCTTGTGAGTGCCTATCTTGCGGGTGCTTATCGTGCAGACGCCTCTCCTGTGGATGTCTATCTTGTGGGGGGATTTCTTGTGGCTGACGATCGCGTGGGTGCCTCTCCTGTAGCTGTCTAGGCTGAGAAGGTACATCTTGCGGGTGCCGGTCGTGCAGATGCCTCTCCTGCGGATGTCTGGCCTGCGGCGGCAAATCTTGTGGGGGTATGACTGGAACAGCGGCCTGCTGCAAAGGTGGTGGAATTGCCTCGCTGCAGGATGCTCCGGCGGGGTCATGATGGCCGAGATCCCTAGCAAGAGCTGAATTCGGGTCATGGTGAGATTCATATGTAGACGGCTGTGGCGACGAGGTACGGAAAGCTGGGTTTATACTGCGTGGGAACTGTGCTACCGAGTAGTTCTCCTCTTCCACGGGCTCCGGTTGGGGCTCGTCAACGTCACCGCGGCAGAAGTTAATATATTTCGGCGGGTCCGGGATCTCTTGGCCAGTTCCTCTCTCCTTGATGAAATAGATGATATCATCCTCCACGTCCATCTTCTCCAGGGATAGGCGGATCTTCTCGCAAGACGCATCATCGCTCACACAGACCGTCGATGAAATGTTGGCGAAAGTCCATAGACTGCTCTTCGTGAAATCCAGTCTCTCCTCCTCTAAGTCTTGGAACTTGTCAGCCGCAGCCTTCCACTCACGGTTCCATCTAGTAGTCGTGTCTTCGAGGGCCTTGACCGCGTTCTCGTACTCAGTATTCGTCGTAGCGACACTGATCTGGGTCTTTTCCAGCTTGGCTTTATTCTTCCGCTCTTCTTGGCCCATGACCATGTGCCCCTGTGCAAGGTAGCCTTTGATCTTCAAACACTCCTGCTCGTAACGATCGCGTGTCTAGGCAAAGGGCAATGTTAGCAGAGAGAGGGATATAACGAGGTTTTGGGAGCGCTTGTTTAGCCGGCTGACCTTGTTTACATGTTGGGTTTGTTGGATTTTGACCTTGAGCAGCTTCTCAACGGTATTTTGGATGATCTTGCGCCGCTCTTTCATGCCTCCGGCAAAAGCGGCCAGCGGCTCTTCTAACTCCGTCTTTATCTGAGAAGCGATGCTGGCGTGCTGCTTCGCCATTGACTCGACTTCCCCTCGAACCGTATCCAACGATGTCTTCAGCGTTCCCATCTCATGTGAGCCCAGGGATTTGCGGCATAGTGACATGAGCTTGCGAGCATATTCCTCTTCGATGGAGGCTCGCGCGGAGTAGAATGATCTTAACTCGTCGTTGGTCTGCTTCGCAGCAGCCATCCGCTCGAGGAGGGGGCCGACGCCGGCATCCTCCTTGCCCCAGAAGTTGTTGGCGACTGTTGGCAGCCAAGCGCATTAGCGAGTCAAGTCTGCTTTCCATATTGGGGAGCGTATAGACATCAAATGAACATACAGGACAGCGCGACCGACGGTGGTTCTGTAGTAGCAGGCATAATGCCCGGCATGACGCGTCGGAAGAGTCAGCAGCGTTCAGAGAAATGTAGCTGATAAACGTAAAGTCATAAAATGTCGACGCTATCTCACGCACGGCCGCGCTTGAATTTCGGTCCGTTCTCAAACATATAAGACTTGAAAATAGATGACTCCGTTCAGGAAAGGAATTCCCGGCTCAATTGGCGGAATAGCTGCGCGTGGATAGCAGAACAGTTGCATCCAGAAAGAATGCGACATCGATCGGTTATAGGCTTCCAGAATAAGAGCAGCAGCAATGGGGGAGTCGAATCTCAAAGGCGCTTATGCAGCCTCGGTGTTGACTTGGGCAGCAATGCGTTGCTGGGCAACCGTCAACTGAAGGCGGTTACTGAAGTTGAAAGCTAGGAATTATCTGCCCCACAAATTTCCCTAGTATCCGGGGCCGGTCACACCGCAATTACGGGCTTGCCCAATCGCTGGTCCACAATTGTGTTTCCGTCATCCAGCTGCTACTAAACATCCTCAAATCAAGTTTTTTACTTTACTATACAATTCATGCTCCAGCTGCATCGAATGACGCGCTGTGCGATACAGGCAGTAATATAAGAAGATCTAAGGAGCTACATTCTCGACGGAAAACTTGTCCTCATAGGATACGATCATGGGAGCATCAGGCATGAAGGGCCTGCATATGCATACATACCGTCACAGATATCCGATTGTACGACTTATTCAGTGTTCCTGCAGCCCCCCTTTATGAGACCGAAGCCAATGGTAGTACTATCTTCAGCAACTTGGCACTCTTAACATGTATTCTTGGGACGACTATCGCCAGTCATAATATCACTTAACCGTATTAAGGAATCGATGACATACTCGGACTGCCGAGCCAGTAATGCGAAGTGTAATAGAACTATATTGAGGAATAAGGTATTTGGCTAAGTATATGTCTAACCGGCTTCAGATGGGCCGAAGCGCACCTACGAAGTATGGACTTGAATGCAATGCGTAGTTCAGTGGCCTAAGCCCAGCCCTTGAGCCCACCTGAATGTGTAGTATTATGTAGTATCTACCATCAGGACCATGGTGATATTGCCCAAGTGTACGGTCATATTATGATAGAAACGTGTATTTAATGCCTTCATAGAAGAAGAACGTAGCTCTATTAGTTTTTCCATCCCGGTATTTTATGTGGTATTAAATTTCATGTCATTTACTTACTCCTCTGTCCCCGATTGGCCATAACACATGCATTGAGACAAATCTGAATCGATAGCAGGGAGGATTGTGGCCTATTGACCCAAGACCGAGAGAATAATTAAATATACCAGACTCAGGAACGAGTTTGTGGTTCAAGTTGTAGCTTGATTACTCAACGCAAAACTGTTTGTTTAGTTTTGATGAAGCAGGCAGAGTGCCAATTTGGTAGATTACTCATTGCCCGCGTACCATGTTCGGCAGACATAATCCCCATCTCTCAAGATACTGGTCACCACCATCGTCCTTCAACCCGGTCTGGACTGTAAATCATCTTATGCTCTTACTTCTTGGCCACAACCTTGGCAAGATCAGCCAGCGCATCGCGACGCTTGAACTTGGCATCCTGGATGACGCCTGTAAAAGGGGTTAGCAAACAATCGCATGTTAATACTGGCGAGCCAGCCTAGGGGCGTTCGTGACATACCGGCATCAGCATCGCTGGAGAAGTTGCCGGTCCACTCGATGAAGGTGCTGCCCTCAAGCTCGCCCGAAGTAACGGAGTACAGGCGGATGGTAGACAGCACGGAGCTGTAAGTGAGTTCAGGCTTGGAAGTGATCACGCTGTAGGTGATGTAGTGGTTGATGGTCTGCAATATTTTTCAGTACTTCGTCCATAAACTACATGCCGATAGGGGCGATGAGGGTATTAGATCTCACGCTGTGCTCCTCCTGCTTCACCTCGAGCTCAGTGCCATCCTTGAAGGTCCACTTGACGACGTCGGTATCCTCACTAGTGCCTTTAGCAAACTCGCTCGATTTCAAGGCGGACCACCAGTCGGAGAAGTTCTGGACTGTCGTTCTACAGTGTCAGCCCCGCTAGAACCAATATTCCCGCTTCTCCGGCGTACTCACGCTTGATCTGGTGCCAAACCTGGCTGAGGGGTGCCTTGATGACGGCGGACTCAACGACGGAGGTGGACGTGGGGATCGACATGGTTTGCTGCAGTTGTGATCTTGTTGCTTGCTGCCAGTGTTCTGTGGTTTGGATTCTAGCCTAAAGTTTTCAGAGGCAGGGATAAGAGATCAAGCATGAAATAGACGTTGATGAGGTCTACGTATGGATGTGCCTTCTCGAAGCTGCCACAATGGTTGGCCAAGCTCGCCGTTTCTGTTTGAGGAGCTGTAAGTCAACGCAGTGATAACGTCACTGAGGGGCATGGCTGAAAGAGAGGCGAATTGCGAAGTGGGGTCTGCGTCAAGCTCTTCAAAGGGATCATCTACTTTGTATTTAATTCAACCAGATTTTCCCCTCAACATCAGATGCAAGCCTGAAAGAAGCCCGTGTTTGTTGTCTTATTTTGGCTCATTACTTGGCACTAAACCTGTCAAATGTAGCACATGATGGCATTGCGCCCAATGGCCGCCCCTCACCCTCTAGACGCCCTGGCTTCGGCGGCAACCTTCAGACACGATTTGCCTCTTCACCTATGGTCTGATACATTCGCTGCCTCCTCTATCTACTTACCGTACAATATGTTCCTCAACTTGGGCCTACGCCCTATCGTGGAGCTGAGCGGGTATTGCGACATTCGAGCAAAAATGAAGGCGAAGGGAGAAACATTTCCTCTGCTGAGCGGTGCTCATCCAGCTACTTGCGTTTACCTTTGCGCCCGGGAGATCTATACTTCTAGATGGTGTTTCAAGGACTAGAGAGATCGTCTCGTCAAAGTGTGCTGCTGCAGTCTCCAGACAGGTTTAAATCTCCAAAGTCTATGAGCCGTCCTTAGCGGCAATGAGACAAACCACCTCGTCCAATGGGCGGTAATGGAATCCAAACTACCGGACAAAACCAGGGTAGACTCAGTCGGCATGGGAAGACGACACGACTTTTCCACTTTTGGTGAGCGGTCATTAGAAGCTCGTCTTATATACGAGACAGGCGCTGAGGTGAACCTGCGAGCGAGTCGAAGCCGCATCATGGCGACCTAAACAGACGACATTATGTCTGCACCCAAGGAACAATTTTGTCGAAACATCTCGAGCGAATATGGCTGCTGTCCAGCCGATGCAATGAGCTCTCGTCAAAACTTCGGCTACTTCGTAACAACCTTAAAGTTGACATCAAGGGAGAAAACGCACGGGAGACACGGAGCTTCGCCACTCCCTTTAATATCAGATTTGGGTGGGCCCCTGCCGCTAAACCTCTACTAAATGCCTATACAGCCCCTTGACCCGGAGATAAGTTTGAAGTGTATGCAAATTGGAGCATTGGCACCAGCGTCTTCTGCCCGCAGCACCAGACCAGAGCTGCGAGAAATATCTCCAAAGATGGCAGTCTTGTTCGCAGTTTTCGTGTTCCAAGCGTTGTGTATATCAACCATATCTGTTGAGTTCGGGTTTGCTGAACCGGGCAAGCATCCATCTTCCCGGTAGCCAAAATGCAGCACTCTCGACTATTGGTGCATTTACCGCTGCAAATGGGCGATCCCCGGTGGAGGCGCCATCTAATTCAAACGGCTATTAACGAAACAACACTTTATCTATTTCGGCGTGGAGCACTTGATTCCCTTTATACGAAGTTGTTGGCCTCCTTAAAGAAATTACCAATCTGTAGTGCTCCTTACCAGTGTATAAAATGTCTCTAGCCGCCTCTGTCTGGGTATTCTCTAATGTGCCGATTCATTCAGATATCATTGCCAGTCAATATTTGCAGTTCTTGAAGGCTGGTTTCCAATTGCTTCTATCATCATGAAGACCCAATCGCTTATTGCGCTCCTGAGCGGCCACCTGGCTGCCTGCGGCACCGTGTTATGGGACGGTCGATTCAACGACCTTGAATCGGCTGCTAACTTGGATGAGTGGTCCTGGTCGAACCAGGTCGGCCCGTATCAGTGGTACATTCACGGAAATGGTCCTACCGTCGACTATGTGAATCTCTCGCCGGACTTCAAAAACCCCGCCGACGAAGTTTCTGCCCAGGGAGTCAAGATCACTTTGGACCCCACGGCGTACTGGAACGGCCAGAATATGCGTCGGACCGAGCTGATTCCTCAGACGTCGGCGCCTATCAACCAGGGGAAGGTGTGGTACCATTTTAGCATCATGAGGAGGGACGTCAACCCTCCGGCCGAGACCCGGGAGCACCAGATCGCTTTCTTCGAGAGCCACTTCACCGAGCTGAAGTCCGGCTGGTTGAGCGGATCGCCCGGGACGGACGACCCCCTTTTGCGGTGGATGGTCGGGGGTAACACGGAGTGGAGCACTGAGTTCCTGCCCGAAGTCTGGCACAACGTCGCCTACGAGATCGACTTCAACGCCGGCACTGTGGGTTTCTGGCATTCGACGGGCGGGAACGACCTAAAGCAGATCGTCGCACCCGTCAGCGCTTCGACTTCAAGGTAAGTATCTGGAGGGAGCCCTTTATCCTTTTTCAAAGCCTGTTTCAAGAGCTCCCACGGGCTTCTTGAGGCGTTCTAGTAGCGGCCTTTGCTGACTTTGGATGCGATGTCTAGCAACGGCGCTGACTGGCACTTGGGTGTCTTGGAACTGCCGAGGGACGGCTATCCGGACGAGGTGGAGGACCTGTACTTCAGCGGAGTCTACGTCGAGAGTGGAAGCATCACCACTTCGGTCACGGGCCCTGCCTCCTAGTAAGTCATTCCCGTATTAGAAGCGTCTGCTTTTGCGCTCCACTACACCTGCAGCGGTGACTAACAGAAGCCGGCATAGAACGCCCGATACCACTTAGGCCTAGGTTCTGGTACATTACTGCCATGCAGTGGATATTTCGTGTATATATTTGACAGTAAACACCGAGGGCGGGGCTGGCCTGCTGAAAGTTAGCACGCAGATGAATACATATAGAGATGTGCTAACCAGCCTATGTCAACTGAGCACGAGTAGATGCGGCTTAGACTTTGTGCACCTGGTTTAGCTGTACATGCATTGTCTATTTTAAACTATCTAAGCATCTTGCGGTACCTCACCGTTATAGACTAGGAGGCCGGAAGATTCAATACAGCTGTCATAGTTATATTATACGGACAGACACAAGACGTAACAGTATGCAAAGGTGAGTCTTTTGAGGTATGATATAACGGTGTTATCAGGACTTTAAGGAAGTTTTGATACTGGGAATCTTGTGTTTAAGCTACGTCTTAACGGCCGCCCTCTAATTCCAAAACAATCAATGCGCCACATCATGCCTATTCTGATATTTGTACCTTTCCAGTCCGCGTATTGACGCTATATCACCAGACAGAGTCGAAACGTTGACGTATTTGGCGGAGACCTTGATTCAACCCCCGTCGGATCTGGGTACTGATCTATATATAACGTGATAGAGGACCTCTGGATATTAGCGGCTAATACACACCACCCCATGCTATGCCTCGACATCCCGCCCTAGACACTTCTCGAGTTATCCCTCATGTACCGTCTAAGTACTTAGTCTGACATGGCTGGCCGCCACGTTCGGCGATGATAGCGTCGTAATCGGCACCATGCGCGGCGGCGGCGACGAGGAGGCGGCCTACGAGGCGTGAGCACGTTTCTGGTCCCTGCAGCAAGCGGCGGCGCGGCCGCGGTGCTTCTTCCTGCAGGCGGCGTCCGAGGAGGTGTCCGCGGCGGTGCTACTCGTGCAGGTGACGGGGCCGCCCGTTCGCGGCCAAAGGGCGGCGGCCGCACGGCCTTCGCGGACGCGAGCTCGAGCGCCGTCGGCGGCGCCACCGTCGACCTGCGCCGCATGGACCGCGTGGCTCCGAGTCCGGACCGCGGGTCGGTATCGATCGGCCCCGGGAATACCTGGCGCTGGGTCTAAGGGGTCCTGGAGCGCGAGAACCTGACCGTCATCAGGGGTCTGGTGGCTTCGGCCGGTGGTGGGGTTTGCTGTTGGGTGGTGGCGTAAGCTATTCTTGAGAAATCCCAATTTCACTTCCCCCAGACCCCTTATTCTTTGTTGGAGTTCTTGGCACCCTTCAACACCTACACTGCTCGTTGGATCTCGTGGGGGCGCGAATGGATGGATTTCCCCCTTCACACCCCCCGCCCCCCCCCCCCCCCCCCCCCCCCCCCGATGGCATTTTACTGACGCCGCCTTTTAGGATCTCCTTTTTCAGTAACCAGCGCGGATGGGCATACGAAAACGTCGTCAACTAAGAGGTGATGCTCGCCTCGCGCGAGGTAGTGGACGCCAACGCGCACTTGCAGGCGGACCCGTTCTGGGCGCTCCGCGCCGGCGGCAACTTCGGGATCGTGACGCGCTTCGAAGTCCTCGCGCCCGAGCAGGGCGGGACGATGAGGGGAGGCATGGCAGCGTACGGGCTGGGCCAGGAGACCAAGGCGGCAGTGATCGACGGCCTGGTCGCATTCGCCGACCACGGGTCCCGGACGGACGTGAAGGTGCACCTCATCGCATCCATCGGCTACTCGCGGGCCGTCGACGCCTGGGAGGCGACCGTCATCCTAGATCACGCCGATCCGCAGCCCGAAGGCGCTCATCCCGCAGTGTTCGACGACTTCTTCCTGAGAGGAAGCGCCGTCTACGACAGCCTTGCGAATAGCTCGCTCGCGAACCTGACCGAGGACCTCGACGCCTCCGGCCCCTTCGGCTACCGCTACACCTACTGGACACCCACTACGCGCCCGGGCCGGCGGCTGTTGGCGGACATGGTCGATGTATTCCAGGAAGAGATGGCGCCGCTCCGGAAGGGCGCCTCTGTTCTCCTTTCCATGCCGTGGCAGTTCATCACCCGAGCCCAACGCGAAGAGATGGAGCGCAACGGCGGGAACGCGCTGGGAATCGGCGGCGGGAGGGAGCCTGCTGCTCCTCATGAACATCTTCGTCCAGTGGGCGCTCGCTTCGAATGACGAGGCCGTCCTGTCCGCATGCCGCAACGTCATCCGCCGATCCGACGCTTTGGCTCGAAAGCGCGAGCTACACCATCCGTATCTTTGGTAGGTTGAAGGGAATCCGTCCAATCATGCAAGAGCCAGATCCTGATTTTGAAAGAAGTTCGAAAACTAATGTTCTCGCGGTACGTTACCGCTGCCCCCGACCCGCCCACCCAAGGGGAGTTGACAAGCATCTCGTATATGAAGCTGACTTGTAGCAGACATGGCCTATGCCAGCCAGTTCCAGGACGTGCTAACCAGCTACGGTGCCGAGAATAAGGCAAGGCTGGTAGAGGTTGCGAAGAAGTACGACCGGACCGGCGTGTTCCAAACCCTCCGTCCGGGCTATTTCAGCCTTCACGGAGCATCTGCTGCTGTATGGAAGTCTTGAAGGGGGCTATTCAAGGTTTAGGGATATATGCAGTTATATCTTTTTCCCGTGAAGGAATAAGAATATGTTAGTTAGATCAGGGTTCCAACAAACTTCCCCTGATTTTGCCAACGCCAAGGTGGTGTTGCATAGACTAGCATTGCTAAAACAGTCAAAAAGCTCTACCTATTACGAGGCTCTCAATCTCTAGACTCTCCTGGTAATTTTGCCAGAGGAACCAGATCGCATCCCTTTTGTCTACCGCCATACCAAGATATCGAACCCATGTGATCTAACCTCCACTAGGTTTGATGACGAACCTCTCCAAGTCGTCGACTTTAACCATATGCTGTCCAACCCGTGCCTGCCCATGCATAAGACCTTATTGCAGATCGAATAACCCTGTCTATAGGTGGAATCCCTAGAAAGAAATGATGCTTAGAGACTGCTCGTCCATGAATGCCTCATCAGATGCTCCCTGTGAACAGATGAAAGAGTCGCTGGTGTATTTACATAGGCTCGTCCCTAGGCTCGACCAACACCTCGTTGACGGCGACGTGGGCGGGCTGGCGTAGAGCGTAGATAATGGCGCCGGCCACGTCCTCGGGGTCTAGGACCTTGGCACCCGTGGGCTCGCCGTACTTCTTGATGGCCTCCTGGTCCGTCGACATGCCGAGGAGCTCCGTGGCCGTGTTGCCGGGCTGCACGGCGGTGACGCGCAGGCCGCTGCCGACGGTCTCCAGGCGCAGGCTCTGTAGGGTCGCCTCGACGAAGAACTTGCTGGCCGAGTAGACGCCGAGGCCGGGGAACACCTTGCGGCCGGCGTCCGAGGAGATGGCGACGATGTGACCCGTGCCGCGCGAGAGCATGGACGGGACGGTCGAGGACAGGCAGTGCAGCAGGCCCTTGCAGTTGACGTCGACGGTGCGGTCCCACTCCTCGGTCTGCACGTTCTTCATCATCGTGTAGTACATCACGCCGGCGCACGAGACGAGGATGTCTACGGGTCCAAGCTTCTCCTCGGTTGTGCGCATCAGGGATTCGACTTGCGACCGATCCGTCACGTCTGTCTTGTGGACGATGACCTTAGCCGCGTTACCGGTGAGCTTACTCTTGAGGCTCTCTAGGGCCTCTGTACGTCGAGCAGCCAACGCCACGTGGGCGCCTTCTTTGGCGAGAGCGGACGCAACCGCCGCACCGATGCCGGATGATGCGCCCGTCACGACTGCGACACGACCAACTAGCGGACCCGTTGCCATGACCTTGGCTGAATTTGCCGACTGGTTCCGGCGTGGGGGTTTCGGGAGCCAGCCTCTGGCGCAGAAATGTCGAATGTAAATTTGGAGCAAGCTGCTATCAATCCTAGGTCGGTCAAGACCCGAGCGGCTGAGGAGAGGCTGAGTGGCAGGATCTTTCAGCACCGTAACCCACTTTAAGAAATCGACGGTCGGCATGCCGCGGCTGAGAATCTCCACGGTAAACGAGCCATCCCCTCCTTTGTTGGAACCCCTCTTCTCGTTCCACAGTTCGACCCACTGATCCCAGCTTATTGGCTGGGTCGGATACCCGAGCTCCGCCAGATTGCTAAAGACCTCCTTGGTCGTGACGGGCTTTGGATCTCCCAGATGGAAGACACGTTGATCGGTGTCAACGTTGTTTGCGAGGGCGGTGATAGCTCTGCTGACAAAATCTACCGGCGTCATCTCAGCATACCAGCCTTCAATATCTGGAGCGTACCCCAGAAGAAGTGACTCGACAACCAGCGCATTAAAGAGATCATACGTGTTGGTCGAGCCAGAGGTGCTATGACCACTGATGGTACCAGGTCGGTGGATTCTTGCTGGCAATCCCCTTTTCTCGGCCTCCAGGATGAGCTGCTCGGCCACCCATTTCGTCTGCCCATAGCCGTCAATCAATTTCTCTGGCACCTCCTCCACGCTAAGCATGGCATCTTCCGACCAGCCCTCAATTGAAGTTGGCAAGACTCCATTGGTACTAATGTGGTGCACTGTGGCACCTGCTTGACATGCTAGGCGCAAGATCTCTCTCGTGCCGAATACATTGGCACCTTGCATGGATGCGTAGGGATACACGAGGTTCACAGTCGCCGCGGCATGAATGATAACCTGGATACGGGAAGCAAGATCGTCAAACGCATCAGGCGAGAGACCGAAGCGCTTCCGGGCTATGTTCGCAGGTAGCACATCAATACGGTCAATGATGGAGTCGTCCCAAAGTCCCAGGTCGAGGAGGTTCTTGCGTATCCTCGCCAATCCGGCAGAATAGTTGTCGGTTGCGAGGTCGGCAAAACGCACGAGGCAAATGACATGGGCTGAAGTGGTCTCCAGGATAGTGCTAAGCAGGAAAGCACCTAAGAAACCAGTGGCTCCCGTTAGCAAGACGGTGTCGGCTTCGTTCAAGGGGCATGGCTTGGCCCCCGAGGGGCGAATATCGTCTGGCAGAACAGAGTCGGCCCGCAGAACCGCGGGCAGGTCCGACTGGACGGCCGCTGTGTGTCCATCACGAGCGGCCCGCACGACCTCTAGGTGTCCTGAAAGCGTTGGTTGGCCGGCCAATTTGCTAACCGAAACGGGAAAACCGTAAGCACCAGTCAGTCTTGTGACGAGGTTGACGAGGGCAAGGGAATGGCCGCCGAGATCGAAGAAGTCATGCTGTTGCTTCATTATAGCTTTGGTTGTTGTGTTCAGGACGCCGGCCCACAACTTGGCAATATCCTCGAGCTTAATCTCATCCCGGTAGGGAGCATCTCCGTTCAATGCTGGACTCTTCGATCTAGCATTTGGCGAAGGTAGACGCTTGAGATCTACTTTCCCGGAGACCTCGTGGGTGGGCAGACTATCCAGCTCGATCCATAAAGCCGGAATCATGTAGTGCGCCAGGTGAGCGGCTAGAGCTTTTCGTGCAGCTGGGCTGTATCCGGCTTCATCAATAACTACAGCTGTACGGTTTCCGGAGTCTTCTCTGTCCGGAACGACGTAGGCTACCAATTGTCGCTCTAGACCGTCACCGTGACCCACCACCGCACAACTTTGGACAGCCAGGTGATCGAGGATTGCTTTCTCAACCGCAGGCGGTTGAACACTGTATCCTCTTATTTTGATCATAGCACCAACACGGCCTGTAATTTCCAAGAGCCCAGATGGGAGCAATCGTGCCGTATCTCCCGTGGCATACATCCGTGCTCCGGACGACGGGACGAACGGATCGGTGTGAAACGCTTTAGCCGTCGTCTCTGGCAGATTGAGGTATCCACGCGCTAGAAGGCTTCCGCCCACAAACAATTCTCCGCTGACCCCGACGTCTACCTTATTACCACGTTCGTCTAGGACATAGGTATGACTAGCATCCAGTGGCGGTCCCACGGGGCAAACGGAGGCGTTCTCGTCGAACATTTCCCTGATATCGCCACAGGCAATCTCATGAGTTTCACTAGCACTGTAGCAATTCAGCAACCGGCAATTGGGCAGTGCTCCCATGGCACGCCGTGCTAAATCCGTAGTCACAACTTCGCCGTTGAGCCACAGTGTGCGTAGTTCTGGCAGGCGCTTCCCAAGCTGTGGGTGGCGGTGAAGGACTGTGGCTAAGAGAGTAGGTGTCATGAGGGTTTCCGTAACGCGCCGGGAGCGGAGAAGCTCGACAAGCGCCACGGGGTCGTAGCTCGTCTCATCCGGAACCGTAACGACAGTCGCTCCCCGTAGGAGCGGGCGCAGTATCTCCCAGATGAAGAAGACATTGCAGGCGACGCGGTCTCCGGGCCGGAGATCATTCACGCCAAATCTCAAGTTGTAAGAATGCACGGCTGCTCCGTGGGGATTGCATATGCCTTTGGGCTTGCTGGCTCTTCGTTAACGCGGAGTGGGGAGACTTAGGGGCACGAGTCTTACCCAGTAGTGCCGGATGAGTATGACACGAACGCGAGTCGTTCGAGGTCGTCCTCTGACGGCAAGACCGGCAGCCCATTCGCTTTCCCATTGCTCGAATGGTCCCCATCCCGGCTTGGTTCCGCTTCGTCGAGGACGATTAGAGGGATGCCGTCCTTGACCTTACCGGCATGGGCTGTATATGTGATTACAACTTTGGGTTGGGCGTCGTCGATCACGTCGCCTAGAAGGGTCGGTGGATACGCAAGCTCAAGCACGAGAAATGCACCCCCTGCACGTAGAGCCGCAAGACAGGCGATCACATAATCAGCGGACCGTCCAAGTAAGACGCCAACTAGGGTGTCCCGACCAACTCCATAACGACGAAGACGGCTGGCAAGACGTCCGACCTCCGAGTCGAGCTCGGCGTAAGTTAGAGACTTTGCTTCATCTTCCAAGGCCACGAGATCCGGAGTGGCTTTGGCCTGGTCCAGGAAGAGAGCGGATAGATCTTTGCTAATATTAATAGCAGGCATGTCTTCCGAGAGGAGCAGGCCGATCTGGGGGTGAGCGGCTGGCGAGATAACGCAATATTAGGATACAATAGCAATATAATTACTCAACTCAATGACAGAAACATGTGCTTCCAAGAAGAATGACTGACAATATGTATTATTCTCCGAGGAATTATCTCCGTCTGAGGGAGTTGAGAGCAGCGCAAACTCTTATCAAGAATGTTCTAGAGGGACCGCGAGAGGCACTCCGACAGGGGGATGGGGATGGGGTCAATACGCGGGGCCGATACGGAGACTATGTAGACCCGCTAGTGCAGATACACCATATCAAGCGTACAGAACAAGGACCTCGGTGGCTCGCGGTGTCTTACTCGACTGTATGGATATATGCAGTGGGGAATAGAGAAATGAAAATCTCCCAATTCTGAGAGGTTTGAGCGGCAAGTTTGCTCAAGATAATATCAAGGCAGGTACAAAGTATGTCTTCAACTCAATTGACTTGGATAAGGTATGGTACTGCAAGTATCAAGTGGTAGCGAGTTCTAGACTCGTTCTCTTCCACGCTTTGCATTGGGATATCGAGAAATTTACCACTCGGCTACGTAGGAAGCTCTTAAATATATCGATGCCTATAGCCGCCAAGCCAGTCAGGGCACAAGTACAGACTACATACACCCCACGCATATATCGTCATTAGCAGCAACGACAAATTGTACCTTTGCGTAGCAGAAAAGGTTCCCGGGCTTCAAAGCCCCCCTTAACCCCCAAGTTGCCGAGAACCACACCCCGCGCGTGTCTCGGTCCATAAGCCTTTTATGTACGGATCATTGGTTCAACGACCTGTTTTTCTTAGGATCTCGGAAAGCCTTGTCCCTTAGTGTCTATAATAGTTCCGCGGCATAGCGTTACCAGCGAGCCTCCCACACTGACAACTCTAAATGACACTGATCCAATCAAAAGCGGCGCCTCTTACGCAACCGCCCAGCGTCCCGTCGGACGGATCAAGATTACAACGCAGATTTCCTACCCCGTATGTACACGTGCGTAAACACGTGAAATCCACCCCAAGCAGCCCATTCATGGCGGTTGTCGGACCCGTTTGCTCGTCCCAAAGGCCAATCATTTATCAGCCCGGCGGCAACATGTACTAGCAATTGGTATTTTTCGGCTGTGTTTCCTATGCTGCCACGCAAACTACATAGTTAGATGTTTATTCCTGCTGTTATAATTCAAATGTGTTCGTCTTTTTGTAGATAGATAATAAGCCACGTGAGCGATGTCCTAGGAGAGATGTTACGGCTGTCGGGTTTTGAGTGTCACATCGCATCAGCCGCATGCATTAAGGTGGCTACTTAGAATGTCATGACACCGTGTAGGTGAGAGCAGATACATATTGTTGATTCCCCGGAACGCCCCTTTTCCTAGCTAAACATGTTTGGTAAAAATTACTAACTTGGGCGCTTCGTATTATCCAAAAACTGTGTAGACCGCGGGATCTGTTAGATATTACACCTAGTAGACGCGGGAGTCATTGCGGCCCGTACCAACGGCGTCGCACCGATCAGGCATGGCGACGCTCGCCGGGACTGTAAGCCAGCAATCTCGCCACCATTGAGGAGGCTGTCGAAGAGGTCCTTGACATCGTTTTGCCCGTCTCTATCACCACCCGCTGCGATTTCGCCTCAGTAGAGGATACCGCGGAGGCGGCCCTTGTCGCCTCTCTGGCCCTCATCATCGCCATCGGCAAATCCGCCGCCATTGAGAATTTTGCTGAGGAGGCCCTTGCCGCCCTTCTGCTCCTTGCCGCCCTTCTGCTCCTCGTCGCCCTTCTGGGCCTCGTCGCCCTTCTGGGCCTCGTCGCCCTTCTGGGCCTCGTCGCCCTTCTGGGCCTCGTCGCCCTTCTGGGCCTCGTCGCCCTTCTGGGCCTCGTCGCCCTTCTGCTCTTCGTCGCCCTTCTGCTCCTCGTCGCCCTTCTGGGCCTCGTCGCCCTTCTGGGCCTCGTCGTCCTTCTGGGCCTCATCATCACCGGCACGTCCGCCGCCGTTTAGGAGGCCATCGAGGAAATCCTTGATATTCTTGTTGCCCTTGCCCTTACCATCGTCCGCAACAGCATTCTTTTCCGCGGCCGCACCATCGTCGATCTTAGCGTGCTCGTCCATAGCAGGGTGTTCCTCGCCCATGGCAGGTTCCTCGCCGACAGCAGGGTGTTCTTCGCCCATAGCAGGGGGTTCCGCGGCGGCATCCTCCTCGCCCATAGCAGGGTGCTTCGCGGCGGCGTCCTCCTCGCCCTTAGCAGGGGGGTCCGCGGCAGCGCCTTCCCCGCCCATAGCAGGGTGCTCCGCGGCGGCGTCTTCCTCGCCCATAGCAGGGTGCTCCGCGGCGGCGTCTTCCCCGCCCATAGCAGGGTGCTCCGCGGCGGCATTTTCCTCGCCCATGGCAGGTTCCTCGCCCATGGCAGGGTGTTCTTTGCC
>QJNS01000745.1:0-46655 GCA_004154925.1 Monosporascus cannonballus
CCCCCTCCTCCTCGGCCTTCTCTTTCTTTTTCCTTCCCTCCTTGGCTTCGGCCTGCGAAGTGTATTATCGTTACAGGAATTGCTTGTGGGAGTTAGAAGAAGCTCTCCCTATCGGGCGTCAAAAATCGAAACGCACCTCTCACCCCCCAAACACCGAAATGGCTTCTGGTCACCTACCACAACCCAACCGGGTTAACCAACACACGGCGCTCGCAGGCCGGAAACCCATTAGCGCAGCAGCGGCAGCCCCCGCCACAGCAACAAGGCCCCTGCGATAGGTCGCGCAGTCCCGGATGGACCCCGACGGGCCGAAGCAGAAGAGCAGCGGCGATGGCGATGATGATGATGATGATGATGATGATGATGATAAGGAGGGCGAGGAGCAGTCCTCGGATCCCTTCGGCGCCGTGCGCGACTGCTTCCGTGCTGTCTGGGAGTGCTATGCTAAGTGCTAGATGATGTGCCGTGTTGTTGTGGATAGCTACGTAATTAATGGGTGGATGGGGATGGGTACGTATACGGGGGGCGCTACTCCGTATGCGTGTGTGTGATGGGTACAGGTAGGGAGGTGAGGCCTAGGCATGATGTCTTCGGTTTTACGTAGGAGAGAGGGCATTGCATTTGTAGATACCCCGGTATATAGTTATCCGGCGCCCATATCCAGCTTAGTTGTATTTTTTTTTCCCGTCCCATTGAGGCCTGGAGTGTCTTGCGGTTTCGGCCCCGATAGCTGGAACCACGTGCACCTAGCAGATATTTTCTAGGACGATAGACTATGTATTCGACCTAGGTAGGGACTTACTTGCCTGTGCGGGTTGTGAGCTGGGGGTTGGCCGAATACGCGAAGGCATCGGCCATTTTCGCATCTTGTATGCTAGGTAGCTGCTGTTACCCTAACCGAGCAGGGGACAGAGGGGGCGTCCAATCAGTCTGACGGATGGAGGAAAACTAAGGGCAGCCAATCTGGAGTTCCCGGGTGCTTCGTGGGCGGAGGCCGGGCTCGCACTGGAACGGTAATTGGATTGATCAATAAAGCATCGCTTTTGTAAACTATAGAGACCACCAGAGATCCATCCGCCCGGGCGTAAGTTCCGATATGAGAGTTACAGATCCGTTGACACGCTGAAAACGCACTTCGTGTAGAGAATCCCCCTTGACGCCAGAGAATTAAATTAAAAACAGCGAGGTATCATAATATCCATCCATTAATGCATTGGAATGTCGTCGTCTCGTGTCCTCGTTCCCGCGTTGCTTTCTTGGTTAATCGACTCGTGTCTTGGCATCGGTGGCAGTCGGACTATTCAACTCGATCTCATCCTTGCCCTTGCCTGTCGTGCCACTCCCGTTACTCTTCCCTATACCATCGGCGGCCCCGTCCACGGCGTCATCTTCTTCCCAGGGATCAACGGCATTGTCATCCCAATTATCAACCTCCTCCTCGAGCGTCATAGTTCCTTGCACGCCACCCATGACGCCCTCCTCCTGGCGGCCCACGCCCTCGCCGAGCTCGAGTTCGACACCGTCAGCATCCGGAACAGAGGTATACCGATGGCGTGAGAGGCGGCGGCGCTCGAGCATGCGCTTGTGGTACCAGGAGCAGAGCCCGAGGGCCGCCAGGCTGCCGACGATGTTGGCGGCGATGTCGGTGACATCGAACTCGCGGCCGTTGCCGGGGATGACGGACTGCACAAACTCGGAGCCCACGCCGCCTACCAGCGTGCACACGGCCGCCGTCAGGTTCACGGTGCGCCGCCGGCTTGTGTCCACCACCCAGTAGAACACGACCGTCAGCAGGAAGAAGGTCAGCAGGTGCAGGACCTTGTCGTCGACGTAGGCGCCGAGCTGCAGCGAGGATAGCCCCGCGTAGCCCGCTAGGAGGCAGAGGAGGAGGAAGACGCCTGGTTTCGGAGAGGGTTCGTTCTCGTTAGCCCGAGCTGGTTGGGACAAGATAGACGGCGAGGGGAGGGAAGACAAAAAGAAAGAAAGAAAAAAAAAATCTCGAGGGGTGTCGCGGATGTCCTTAACACTTAGTTTCCAAGCCCCCGCAAAACGATCATATGCGTGGTCTTGGAGGGGGTAATGGGGGCAAGACGAACCTGCGAAAGGCAGTCGGATGCGCATGATTCTTGTCTCTTGAACTGAAGTCGACTACCGCTGATAAGAAGTGCCAAGCCTCATCCCCGTCGACATTATCATCAAGTGTGTGTGTGGGGGGGGGGGAGATAAATAACGGCTTCGTCTCTTTCGAAGATTTTCGAGGGTTGTCTTTTGCCGGGAAGGAATAGGTGTCAGTATCGTCCCTGCAGGAAACCGAAGAAAGCTCGTCCCACCAGCTCCCAGGGCTCAGGGTGCTAAGTACAGTAGCGAACCAGCCCAGCGAGGGGATCAGCCAACCAACATGCAACTTTTGCCTGCGACATACGTAACAACCTTAGCGATGCGGCTCCGGGGCTGATGGGGAAAAGTGGAGTATGGGTGGCTAGCGAGGGTTAAACGTGTGTCTAGTCACCTGTCTGTATGTACTTTCTTCTTCTACTACCTAGTAGCTATGTCTCGAATAGGAAATGGATATCAGTAAAAATAGAACGGCCATACTCATACATTCTGGCTAATGGTACCTAGATATCGTAAGTCTCACAAAGTATGCTTCCTTTCCTGAGTTATTTAATTATACATGGTTTTAATATTGAAACCATATCATCTAGAGCTTGAGTGCTGATATTTCCAGATGATTGTGACTGCCGGTGTTCGAAACAGCATTCCGAACCATCACGTGATAGGTATTAGAGACAGGCCGTATGCCAGTGTTGGGGTACTGGTGGCTTTGCGGCCGACGCCTTCAGCCTCCATGTACCTAGGTACCCACAGAACCGTTGAGTAAGGTACGGAGCCGTGGTGCCTCGTCTGGGCTAAATAATCCGGACCAGAGGTAAGCTTCAAAGTAGGGCGCTAGAAATGCGCAAGAAAATACGGAATTAAATATAAGTTTTGGCGATCAAAAATAAATTAAATTTGCAAAACTCAGCAGTATGTTGCGCCGTCTTCGCGCGGTCGGATAACTTACTGGCGCGGTCGTCCCGTTGAGTTCATGAGCGGAATCACGACCGCCAGTAGTTCGGACAGTGTCAATAGTGCGGCGCACCCGTTTATTTCTTATAAGGTTTATATAGGAACCCGGAAGTACCTAATCGGTTGAAAGGACGCCGTACAGTATACACACGGTGCCCTCTTCATCGCACAGCCCAGGGCACTCCGCAATTTTATGGGGCCTACTGCCTTTACCACGCTCAGCGCTCACATGCAGCGAATCTCCAACCAAAAGAAAGCACCGGCAGCCAGAAAGGCGACCTTGGAATTGACCTCACCCTTAGAGAATACGCGAAATCGCCCCGGACGCCGACCATCAAGGCACAGCCATTCCTATCGGTTTCCCTTCCAAAATTTGTATGCCATCTATTCCGATGACGCTCGTTTCTGCTATATCATTTTAATCCGACAAATCGTCCTATCACCCCTTCGACGCGCCCTCTCGTTTTTTTGGTAGTTTGGCTGGTAGCGGATTGGGAACGCATGGCGGACTTCACACCCACTTTACGTATATCACCTTGACACCCCCCCCCCCTCCCCCTATCGGGCTATCATGTCCACCATGAACGGCCAGCCCTCCTGGCCCGCGCCCAACCCCCATCAAGTCAATGGAAATCGCCCATTTCATTATTCCGATGACATTCCCAATCGGAACCACACTCCCGTTGATCATTCTACCGCGTTGGCGCCTGAGCCTTCTGATATCGATGATGACCGTCAGCGTTCCCGTTTCGCCGAATTGTATCGCCGGACCGAAGAGAAGATAGCGCACCTATTCTGCGAGGACGGCTCTTATAATTACTCTGCTATAGAATCCTGGAGACGTCCCCTTCCTTTCTCCGAACCCCTCCCGCCCACTACCGACCACGCCCCGATCGAGGAACGTCCCGCTAAGAGAGTCAAGCGCGTTATCGATGAAGACGATTACGGAGATGATGATGATGATGATGACGACGACGACGAAGACGACGAGGAAGAGGGAGAGGGCGACTCCCATCCCGTCGAGTCGCATGCCTCCCCTCTCAAGCACAAGAGCACCGTCGCCGCCAATAAAGGCCTGCTATCGCCCTCCAAATCCGGGAGCTCTCCGGTCCACTCGGTTACTTCCCCCGGCAAGTCCTCTGATAAGGCCAGGGAAGATGCGTCGCAGGGGTCGCAACCGTCGCAATCTCAGGCTAAGACCTCTGAAGATGCGCGTAAGCGGCTGGAGGAAGCACGCAAGGACACCGAGGAGGCTGCCAAGCGAAGCTTCCATACTCTCTTTTATACCCTCGAGAACGACCGCGCCGCCATGCTGGAGCAGCAGCGGCTAGAAGAGTCCGAGAAGCAACTACAAGCCGAAATGGACAAGAATACCACGAGCAACCCGAGCGGCGGCACGTCAGCAGAGAACCACGGTTCGCTTAGTAGCGCGAACCTCGGCGCATCCAGTCTGACGCTCAAGCACCTCATCGCACGCATAGACTTGAAGCGCAAAATGGTGCGCGCGTCAGATGCCGAGTTGCGCTCCCTCATGAACGAAGTCCGCAAGAACAGGAGCAAGTGGGCTAGCGAAGAGAACGTCAACCAGGAAGAACTCTACGAGGCCCTCGAAAAGGTCCTGACGGAGCTCAAGGCTCATACCGAATACTCGACGCCATTCCTACAGAGGGTGAACAAGAGAGACGCCCCTGACTATTATAACTGTATGTCGTTTGATGCCGTCCTGCGTAACCTCACAGCAACCCACTAACCCGTCGTAGTCATCAAGCAACCCATGGACCTTGGCACTATGACTAAGAAGCTGAAGTCGCTGAGTTACAAATCCAAACAGGACTTTGTCATGGATCTGAACCTCATTTGGGACAATTGCTTGAAGTATAACCAGGACATGAACCACCCCCTGCGGAGGATGGCCAATGGCATGCGCAAGGAAGCCGAGAAGCTCATCCCCTTAATACCGGATCTTGTCATCCGACCGCGCGCCGAAGTCGAGGCCGAAGAGCGCCGCAAACAAAACGGCGGGGATGACGCCGCCGACGATGATTCAGACGATGAGCCGATAATGTCGTCTCGTGGTCGCACCGCCGGCGGCGCAAAGGGCACTAAATCCAGGAAGGCGCCCTCGGACCATAAAGAGGGGACGCCCAGCGTGGATCAGAAGCCCGTCCTGCAGTTCAACGGCTTGTTGGCCAAGTCTCATCGAGAAGGCTCCGACATCGACGGCAGCAATGGCTTCGCGACGCCGCCGGTAGGTGGCTCCATGACGCCCGGGGGCATCAACGGTCACTCGGGAATAGGAAGCAATGTGGACGCCATGGATATCGACGGCCCTTCCCTGAACGGTATGGCCTTGGGGCAGGCCCTGGACGAAGCAGCCCAGCAACGATTCGAGGACGAGGAGTATAAGATCTGGAAGCAAGTTACGAAAAAAGATCGCGCCAAGGTGGCGAAGCAGCGCAACCAGCTCTTCGGCAACAAAAAGCTAAACGCCGAGGAGCCTGCCCTGCTACGGACCAAGGCAGGCATGCGCCGGTATCTCCGCGGCCAACATCAGGCGGAGGCTATCGGCGTCATAGGCA
Organism: Monosporascus cannonballus; assembly: GCA_004154925.1. Classification (NCBI taxonomy): domain Eukaryota; kingdom Fungi; phylum Ascomycota; class Sordariomycetes; order Xylariales; genus Monosporascus; species Monosporascus cannonballus. The sequence goes on from QJNS01000745.1 coordinate 5,649, forward strand.
GCGCACAGGCTGACTCGTCGGCCTCGAAGGCACCGGAGACGTTGGCAGAAGGAATGGAGGAAGACGAGGAGTGGGCCGTCCCGGACTACTACGAACCCCAGAGCCTAGTACCGGACATCCCGCCACGGCTTCAGTGGGTGGAAGATAGCGAAGGCCAGGTTATCAACCATCACGAGGAGTTCCTTCAGTCCCTGCCGCCGGGATACTTCACCGCGCCCAAGAGTATCTTGACGCAGAGATTCGATGCCAACCTGCGGCAGATGCAGGAGACGAGGAAGGTCTGCTCCAAAATCGGTGTCATCAAGCAGATGCAGATCCAGACCCAGGTACGCCAACCCCATTTCCCCAGAAAGATAGTAATGTACTCACCACCCTTAGATGTACGCCAACCAGTTTCCGAAGTACAACCCAGAGCCTTTCGTCGAGGCCGACATCGACCCACATGTCACCTGCGGAGATAATATCGTCATGGCGCCGGAGGTGTGCAGGGCGGCACTACAGCGGTCTGTGGCAAAGATCTTCTACCACGCTGGCTTCGAAGAGCTCCAGCCATCAGCCCTGGATACCGTCACGGACATAGCTGCCGACTACTTCGGCAAAGTAGTCACTAGCTTCAACGCCTTCAACGAGGTCGAAATGAGAGACGCCTCGCCCGTTCATGCTCAACGGGGTGTCAAGGTCCAACCCCGCTACTCTGGTGAAGAGGTGGTCCTCCACACGCTTGCCGAGAATGGGTACAGCGTCGAGGAGCTCGAGAGCTACGCCAAGGATGACATCGGAAAACTCGGCAACAGACTCGCCGTCATTCACGAGCGCATGAAGGGGCACCTCGGCGACCTCTTGCGGCCTGCAGTGCAAGAGGGCGGGCAAGATGGAGCTCAAGCCTTTGACGACGGTAGCGAGCAGTTCGTCGCGGGCGATTTCGCCGAGGAGCTCGGCGAAGACTTCTTCGGTTTCAAGGAACTCGGTCTCGCCGGCGAACTGGGCGGCATCCTATCCGTCCCTCTCCACCTTCTCCAGAGCAGGGTCCGTAGCCAGTTCCAGGTTCAGAATCAGACGGCGGGTCCCGCCAATACCGTCCTCTTCGAAAACCTCCCACCTCCGGAGCCGGTCACCAAGGAGAACATCCAAGAGCAGATCGGCCTGGTCAAGAATTTCTTCCTCGCGAAACTGCACGCTAATGGCGACTCACCGTTGGTGGAAGACGAGGACCTCCCGATTAAACAGCGACGACCCCGACCTCGACTTGGCGCTACCGGCAAGATCGTCTCACCTCAGAAGAAGCCGCCCAAGGAGCAAAACGCCATCAACAAGAAGAAAAAGAAGATGGAGGCCCAAGCCGCCGTCGCCGCCGCCGCGGCAGCGGCGGCGGCGGCGGCCAATCAGAGCCCCGAGAAAGGAGCCAAGAAGAAGAGCGTGCCAATGCCGAATGGGCCGGGCCCGGCTAATGGCGCGTCTCTACCCGTTGCGCCTCCCATGGAGCGCATGGAGAGCATGCAGAGCCAAGGAGGCAACAGCCAGACGGACAAGGACGACACAGGCATGATGAGCCCCGAGAGCATCGAACGCTAGCGGTTCGTTATCTATTGGCACGCTAGAAAAAGCTGCCTTCCCTAAGCAAAGGCGGCTATATTTGGAGACCGGAGCGGCCTCAATGCCGGACCTCTACGAATGTCTTGTATGACGATTCCTTCCTCATCGCTAACCAATTATCTCTTTTTTGATATGAAGGGTGGCACTCTTGTTTTATTACGACCTCTTTAACCTTATACCCCGCCGGGAGGGATTATTGGCTGCTTTTCCCTGTAGAGAGAGGCGCGAAGGCGAATCTTCGGGGAACAATTTTTGTTTTGGAGGATTCACACCCGAATCTCAAAGGGGGCGTTAGTCGGCGTCATACATGTGTCTTCTATCCTTTCTCCCAGAACGGGGACAAAAATCATCATTCAGTCCATCCAATACCACGGCTGCTTGCACGTGTTGAGTTCTTCGGGGGTCTACGCGTTTTCTCTCCCTCTTTCTTTTTTCTTTACCTTACTACCCCATATGATATCTAGCACGATTTGCATATACAGGACTGTGATTGACGGATGACCCGACGTATGGATGGATGGATTGATTGATGCAAAATCCCCCAGGAGCGGATGGAAACTTTGATGATTGGTTGGGTGGTATGGTGGCTGGCACTGACCAAGGCGAGAAGCGCATGGGCGACATACCCCGGTGACAGCGAGCGTTTGTGCTTGGTGATCGGTATCGGGTGGTTCCGGTCAGGGACGTTGGGCGGGCAGGGAAGTCGATGAGATGCTTGAAGCGGGGCCCGAAGAAATAGAGTGGATGAGTGAAATGGTGCGCATCAAGCCATACCATTCATCACTGGGAGATACTTCGATGGATTCCCGGCTATCACTGCTATACCACGCCAACCTACGGGCAACGAACCACGACGACCTACATAGTCCCTCTACATCACCTCACCCGCCACGTACCGTCCACGCTATCCACCTGCCTACCTATCTACCTACCTACTGCCTACGTGCTACCGGCCTGCCTGCTGTCCCTTATGGGCTGACATAGGAATATTAGAATTCCGTACGAATGCCTCCTTGGGTACTCCGAGTGACATGAAGTCTTTACCGAACTCTGTAGATGCGGTTTTCTGATTGATGACAGCCACCCACTTAAACGTAAAGCGTAAGCCAGTGCGGTAAAGAGCAAAAGATTACAGTGTTGCCAAGTGTACTTCAGTCCACGTTATCGCAAGCATAATAATAGGGCTAGCAAATGTCCTTCATACACCTACCTGCTATCTATCCCACCATGCCAATATGAAAGGAACAAAATATACCTGCCAAGACCAATTTGCTGTCCACATGTAGAGATGAGTACGGAAGTAAGGCAGCACAAAAGGAAAAAATCTGTAAAAGAAATGCATCAGCCGCGAATCGAACGCGGGGCCCATCGAGTCTCTCCCACAAGGGACATGGCAACGATGGATTTTACCACTAAACCACTGATGCGGTTATTTGATTGGATGAAAGGATGCCGAGCATTTGGATTATATATACTAAGTGTTAGTGCTGGCCGGCTTGGTTTAACTCATACTGGACTAGCGTCCGTCTCTTTGATGGTTCAGGGGTGGGTGGGTGGATAAGGGGCAGCTTATCGGTAGGGTTTGCACAGGGGGGAGAACGCGAATAGGACTCAATAAAGTTGTATGAAGAGGGGTGTTCGGATTGCGGTTCTGCCATCATATATGGTGGTTACCGTACCGTGCTCCCCGTACACCTGCCTTCTATCTACCTCTTGTTCGAAAAAGGTTAAAACGGATCCCGTCTCGTTGAAGGAGCCGCAGGAATTAGTTAGGAACCCTACGGAGCACCCGAGGACGGTGCATATGTAGGCTTCGACCGCCCAGGAGGTGAGATGTATCAATATCAAAACAACGATTCCTGGCATGACCAACCTACAAGGGTGGAAGATGCGGATGCGTATTTTGATTCCGCTTCTCTTGAGTGACAGTAGTAGACTTCCTTTTCTATGATGCACGCGATCGAGGCCATGAGAATCGCGCGCGTAGCAGAGTGCGGCGTCGCTCTGGTTGTTATCGCTCGTGGCAGCAACCGTTATATACGACACACGGAATTTTTACCTAAAAAAACCGTTCAGCCCCCAACCTACACAGGCTGATGCGGCGCAGACGCATACTATTCCTAACGCTAATGCCACCACACTGGACCCCCTATCCCGAAGCCGTCAATACGGCCGTGAGCTCCGCGGCCTCCGTGGGATAGCCGCGCCGGGCCGGCGCAGCGTCCCCCTGCTGCCGTCGCCGGGGTCCGGGCGCGTCGCCTCGAGGACCTGCCACTCATTCTAAAGAAGTTGTTCGCCGCGGGCCCCCGCCTCGTCGCGCCTGCTGAGTGGCGATGTACGCCGTGTCGTCGACCACCAGCGGCGCGGGGTCCGCCGAGTAGATGGAGCCGTCGGCCAGGATTCGGGTTGCCGTCCGACACGGGGCCCCGGGGGCCGCGAGGTTTGAGTGAGATGCGCGCTTCACCCTCGCGTGCTCCCGCTACGAAGCAAGAGTTGTTGACGGCGAGCGAGCGACGCCCGTCCCATCGTAATGGAGGTGTTCGTCCTCGCTTCTTGATATAACCGCATGGTAGGGTACGGCATTGGAGGGAGTCTCAATCGGGCAGTTCGCCCATGTTCGTTGCATATTGGAGATTCAATTTGAAACCCACTGGGCCCCCCAGCGTCCCGCCCGCAATGTATTACGCATTAACGCCAGAGCGTCCATGTCCGAAGCGATCTCCACTGGAGGACGGGGTAGACACGAGACTGGCGGAAATCAGCTTCTCGTTTTTATCTTCCCCGCAAAAACGCAACGTCGAGCAAAACTTCCCCCGTAGCAAGCGCCCCAATGACTGCCTGTCTTTCCGGGTCGGGGAAGTCCATTGGCGGAAGCGTTTTCGCGGGGAACCATCGTCTACGTACTTTAACGTTAATTCCTTGGTATGAAATGCCTTGGGTGGATGGACACCTACCCATGTCCCTCCGCGAACCCGGTAGACTTGAGTTTTCCCGGCACATCATTCCTCGATCGGGGTGATATGGTTGCCCCAAATGGCGAGGATGGCATTATATCTCTTTGAGATTGTTCGCTTTAAATAGTCGGAGTGTTCCGCGGGAGGCCAATTTTCCTTGCCCCCTGGTTTCGACTCGACTGTAAAGGAGGTTGACTAGTAGTCGCCGGCCACCCGATCTTCGCGACGATGTTGTTTCGACACGGCAGGATCCTCGTCGCGCTGGGCCTCCTGGCCTCGGGCGTCCTCTGCCAGGACGACAACCTAGGCCTCAATAATGGCTATATAACAATCGACACGGCGAATTTCAATGCGCGCATCGTCCGCAATGCACAGGTCCTCGCATCGCTAACCCCGAAGGGCAAGTCGTTCGATTTTCTCCCGTTCGACCTGCTGCGGGCCCGAGCGGCGAACGGCCAGTACCACTGGGGCGACATCACGTTTCGCTACCGCGAGGCGGGGGCCGGCAATTGGATCGATGGCGACTCCGCCTCCCGTCGCCGGGCCGTCACGGCGACGGCGACGGGAGACGATGTCCTCGCGGCCTCGATCATGGCGCCGACTCTGCCGGCGGGCCCCCTCAACGTCACGCGGGAGTGGCTCGACGCCTCGGGCGACCTGGGCCTCCGCTTCACGATCCGGAACTCCGGCTCCTCCGCGGTCGAGGTGGGCGGCCTCGGCTTCCCGGCGGAGTTCAACAGCATCTTCACGAACCGCCGGGCGCCCGACATGCAGCGCCTCTGCTCGCTCTCGGACCCGTACGTCGGCATGCACGCGGGCCACATCCGCGTGGCGCCCACGAAGGGCACGGGCCCGGCGCTCGTCGTGACGCCGCTCGGCGACACCCCGATGGAGGCCTACCGCAACCTCGCCGAGCCCTCGTACCCCGGCACCTACTACGGCAGCCAGACGTTCGAGGGCTTCTACGAGTGGCAGGTCCTGACGAAGGCGTGGGCGGAGAAGGAGTGGGCGGGCCGGGAGCCGTGGAACCCGCCGTCGGCCAGGACCCTGGAGCCGGGCGAGTCGCTCCAGTTTGGCGTACGATTCTCTGTTGCCGAGGGCGGCGTTCGCGAACTAGACGCCACAATCCGAAAGACCGGCACCCCTGTGGCGGTTGGTGTTCCCGGCTACATCATCCCGAGGGATTCGCCCGCCCAGCTCTTCCTCCAGGCAGACTCTGACGTGGCCTCGATCGCGGCTGAGCCGGCAGGCTCCTTGGTGGTTAAGGAGACCGGAGCTTTGACATATGCCGTGACGCCTTCTGCGGCGGCATGGGGCCGGGCCCGACTGACTATCGAGTACGCGGATGGTAAGATCCAGACAGTCCACTACTATATCACAAAACCAGGACCAGAGACCCTAGCCGACCTTGGTCGCTTTTTCACAACAAGGGCGTGGTTCAATGATGCATCCGATCCGTTCGGTCGTGCGCCCTCGCCCATGACCTACGACTACGAGGCGGGCAAGATCGTGGAGCAGGATCCAAGAGTATGGGTTGCGGGACTCAGCGACGAGGGAGGCACGGGCGCCTACCTCGCGGCGGTGGTGAAGCAGGCGATCCAGCCGGACGCGGAAGAGGTCGCGAAACTCGAGGAATTCGTCGATCGAGTCCTCTGGGGAAGACTCCAGAGGGAGGACTACGGTGTTCGCAAGAGCCTCTTCTTCTACGAGCCGGCCGCCGTCCCGGGTTACAGGTACGACTCCGGCATCAACTGGGGTAGCTGGACCTCCTGGAACAAGAACGCAGCATCTCTAGTCGACCGCGCATACAACTACGTCCACCCAGCCGCCGCGTACTGGTCTCTGTATCGCGTGGCGAGGGCCTACCCGCAGCTCGTCAAGACCCACACCTGGGAGTGGTATCTAGACCACGCATACCGAACCATCATCCGTGGCATGGAGAGGAACGTTGGCTATAACCGAGTTGGACTCATGGGCGAGACCGTCTTCGGGGAGATCCTGGCTGACCTGGAAAGAGAAGGCCGCACATCCCAGGCCGGCACCCTAAAGGAAGCAATGCGTTCTCGCGCGGCGCAGTGGGATACCGAGGAGGTTCCGTTTGGCAGCGAGATGGCATGGGACTCGACCGGACAGGAAGGCGTCTACTACTGGACCAAGTGAGTAACATGACGGGACGAAGATGCTTTATGTTCGATACTGACGAATATGTGCTAGGTATTTCGGCTATACGCGGACCGCAGCCAAGTCCCTCAACAGTGTGCTTGGATTCATGCCGACTGTCCCTCACTGGGGCTGGAATGGCAACGCACGGAGATACTGGGACAACATGTAAGCAGAATCTACGCATCCCTGCGATTCAAGTCGATCCGTCTCTAACAGAACCGCCTTTCAGCTACGGCGGAAAGCTCCGGAGGATCGAGCGCCAGATCCACCACTACGGGTCTGGTCTGAACTCCCTTGTCGCGCTTGCGGCATATCGCGACAACCCGTCAGACTCGTACCTCATGCGCGTCGGGTACGGCGGGACCAGCGGGCCGCTCTCGAACATCAACCGGGACGGCTTCGCGGCCGCTTCGTTCCATTCGTGGCCGGCCACTCTGAAGTGGGACGGCATCAGCGGCGACTACGGCCCGGGCTTCTTAGGCATGGTCCTCGGGTCCGGCACGTACGTCGTCGACGATAAGGATGTCGGCCTCGTCGCGTACGGCGGCATCCTCGAGACTACCCCTGAGGGCAACGTCAATGTGGCGCCTCGGGACCCCACGAGGAAGAGGGTGTTTATCGGACCGTTGGGAGTAGCCATCACGATCGACGCGGGTGTCATAGATAGCTTTACCTATGCGGGCGACTCTAGAGCCATCTCGGTCACCCTCTCACAGTTGCCGGGCGCTCCGAAAGCTGCATCGGCCGTGATGTGGGCTGAGACCACTGGCAGCAATGCCTCTTATGGGCCTACATCGTCCGCCTTTAGGCAGGCTCGCAAGGGCTGGCAGATCCCGCTCACGAGTGATAAGGTAACTGTTAAGCTGGGGCCGAATTGAACTGTAGCCCTCGTTTGATCCATCAGTTTAATGGGATCTCGACTCGTGGAGAGAAGAAATAGGACTTAAAATCTATTAGCAGTAGTGAGCCCTGCAAATTTTCAACTGAGCACCCTCTGTAAGTTAAAACCGGCTGATATAGACTTTGACCGTGTAGAGAACACTGCATAATAAGTGATCGAGCACTGCCCGAGATATCTCATTGCCAAACATTGCGATTCTGGTAGAGGCGGCCCCTTCCCCTTTTTCGTTAACAGGGGTATGTGGCACTCACACGTTGTCGCTCACCGACAACAACCGCGTCGTTCCTTCGCTATAAAACTCGGTAGATATGCTCCGCGACTGTCGAATTGATAACCAAGAGCATTCCTTTCAGATAGCCGCCTACACCACTTCCGCGAATCCGTTACTCAAAACATCCCATACCGGTCCCAGCATTACACATCTCAAGGCTTCATTAGATTCGCCAGCAGCCATATCCCGCACCCATAATCAGACTATTCCGCGTCTCAGCAGCATTCTTCCGTGGCTCATCACACGATTCTTACTGTGACCGTCCAGTCCGTCAATCAGAACCCGGGAACCAATGTGAGTCGTGATGGGGTTGCGGAAACCCCAACTCTTCTTTATCGCTCTCTTTCATGTGGCGAGGACTCAGTTTTGCTGCTATCGAGTTTGCTTGCTCGCCTCGTCTCCTTCTCGACTTCCTGTCGGCCCCTTACTACCCCAGATACCCCCGAGGCCTTACCGCCCTTACATGACATCTCGGCGTGCTCTCACTCCATGAATTAGGATTACTACTACATTTGGGACCACCATTCGTCTATAGACGCTATTCGGCCTTCCTCAAATGCCATTCCAGCCCAGGTCCATCATCCCCTCACGTACCCCGACCCCATCGTATGTACGGGAGGGCTAATAGTTCAGAGAAAGCAGCCGACTAACGACGCGATCAACTCACACGAAACGGAACAGATGTCTGCCAAGGAAGCCGTCAATAACGCGCCCACCGGTCGCGGCGGCGACGACATGTCCGTGACCTTGGACGACCTGAGGGTCGTCGTCGCGCTGCTGAAACACACGTACCCCGCCGGCAAGCCCTGGGGAAACCGGGGCCCTAACCAGGTCAACTGGGACGCCGTGGCCAGCGAGGCCGGCCTTGAGGGCGGCAAAATGGCGAGGGACCGTGTCCAGAAGGTACGCACGTCCTAGCTACGCGGCGAGGCCCCGTCCCATCTTTGCTTCTCCTTTTTTTTTTTTCATTTTCTTTTTTTCCTTTGCCATCGACACAACCCGTCGGGATGTATTAGCTCGTCTTACCTATCCACTCGCTGCGCATTGGCCAACCAAGCCAACCCACTCGCGAACCGGATTCCTGACGCACTGAGCAGGTATGTAAGAAACGCCACCTCTTCAAGGCCAAGCCTCCGACGGTCTCGGTTTCGACGCAGACGGACGACGCCGCCGACGCCCCTCCCCCCTCCCAGCAGCAGCGCGACGGAGCTGCCACCGGCGGCCCTGGACGCGACCATCCCGCCGCCAGGCAGAGCTCGAAGCGGGGGGGCAAGAAGCGAGGCAAGAAGCGAGGCACGGACGCCAGCACGCCCTCCGGGGGAGGAGCGGACGACAACAAGGACGACGAAGGGAAACCCCCGGCGGCCGAGAGGTCTCCCTCCGTGCGGTTCTATTCCGACGACGAGATGGAGGCATACCTGCGCCAGCGAAGGAGACTAGCGAGGCGCACGGTGAGCTACTCGTTCGAGGAGGGCGAATACGAGGACGACGACGACGCCTGAGGAGGCGGGGGGGAGTAGGAGCATCGTCGGCGAGGGGTCGGAAAGATGAGCGAGGGGTGCGACGACGGACGCGGGTTGGTGGTGGTGGAAGGGGGAGGGAATCCGGTCGTTCGGTTCTGATTTCTTGTCCCCCCCCGCGGAGCATAAGTAGGCGTATTGCTTACATCATGGATAGCGGCATGCCTACTGATGAGTAGGTAGGTAGAAATAGGATATGATCTTCGGCATTGCACGGTCCCCGAGGCGTCAGTACGACTATTCTTTGGGCGTATGTTGAAAGGCGTTACTGACCGTCAAAGAATGAGCTAGTAGGAAGGTGGGAGGACAACTCCGATTTCTCCTTTGGTGCGGCGCGGCAACTAGATAGACATCACCGGAAATTGTTGTAAGTGCCGTCTTGTGGTGATTTGACCGGATACCTGGTGAGCAAGGGGGACTCGCATCGTCGCATAAGAGGTTTGGAGCCCATTCGACCAATTAGGATACCAAAGGACAGATATACAACCCATCTGGCATTTCTATATACCAGGCCCAAAAACCTTCATCCAGCGAACAACAATTACGTCCAGAGCGAGCGAGAGGAGTTGAGTCACACATAAATGATGAAGCCAAATGTTGTGCATTAAACTAGCTGTAATAACTGTTAATACATCGAGGGTGCTCGCACGCACGCAAACACAGCACCCGCCCTTTGCCCCTAAAAACAGACGGACCGGACCGATGCATGTCTATCCGAGGACGACCTGACTGACACCGGGAGAGTCAAGAGCCGAGAGGGGGGTGCATCTAAGCGATGACGGATGGGTGGACATACGGATATACCGGTTCTCGACGGCCGTCTCCACGCTTGCCTCCCCCTTTACCATTTTTCGGAGCCTCTTCGGTTGCCTCGGCCATTTTACCCTGTCTAGTGGTGGTGTGTCTAGCTGTAGCAAGTGACAAAAATAGACCGAGAGAAGGGACAAGTTTCCTTGACTCCCTGATCTTAAACGGACGGGAAAAAAAAAAACCATAGCAAAGATCCAAACACGTGTCTGCCGTGGAATGCCGTCAAACCTTTTCTCGCTTCCGACTTGGTTCCTCCTAGAAACGCCGGCAGAAGCGCCCTGACATCTGCAACCCCCGTCCGAAATATCAACGGGAACTCAACAGTTTTTGGGGTGTCAAGCAATACAGCACCCTTTATATCCGGCCGTATCCGTCGTTTCTGTCTTCGAAGTCTTGGGGGGTAGGGTATCGAAGGAGACCGATCCTATACAACCTCTATACCAACACATCCCGCTTTTATCCATCTACCGGTTGCCTGAGCCGATTCTCGACAAAGTTCCAGGATCACCCCTGGCCTCAAGCCATCCTGAACCTGGAATAACCATGGCTGCTTGGGCCGTTCAAGCCGTTCGTGTGAGTTACGCTTGGAGTAGCCGAGACAGGCCGCGGTGGAGGCCGCATTACCGAGCCCGATCGGGGCACAGAAACCTTCTAAGTTTCCTTGCCAACCGTTGAAGCGGCGCCGTTTGCTGTTGGGGCTGACGATGTGACTGTCGGACTCCCGTTCACTGCCGGAGGCGGGTTGCCAGGGTTGGGGTGGTTGGCCTGAGGCTTTGGACTTGGGCTAGAGGCGTTGTAGCCGCCGGCACCACCGCTGGCGGACATATTGGCTCTACCGGCGGCCATCCTCGCCGGATCTGTTCCGAGGCCAATACCTCCTAGCCCGACGGGTGCGGTAACCTGCGGGTGGCTCTGTCCCTGGCCCGACACCGAGTTCCTCATGGCCTCGTTGGGTCTCTGGGCGTTCTTCTGAGACTCAAATCGCGCCTTGGCCTGATCCATCGCCTGCTGCACCTGATGGGAGCTTAGAGACGTCTGAAACGAGGTGTTGTTGGAGTTCGAGCGGCTTTGGCCGCCCTGCTGTGGTTGTGGCGGAGGTTGTCGGTGCTGCCGCACTGCGGGCGAGCCTGCAGATGGGTAAAAGCGCTGAGGCGTGTTATTGCCCACGCTCGCGTGACCGGTGTACGAAGGCTGTCTCGAAGGCGTTGCGGAAGGGTTGTATGCTTGCTGATGCATCTGCTGGGGTGGTTGATGAGGGATGTGGGGGGATGCGGTCCGCTGGGGGATGGCGCCCGTACCATTAGTATATTGGGCATAGGGCGGGTGCGACGGGGTCGCTGGCTGTTGGTGCGGGTGGGGATGCGGATGTTGTGGTTGATATGGTTGCTGGTGGTGGTAAGAAGGCGGCGGTGCTTGAGTGTTGGGTGCATACGATGGATAACGGGCTTGAGGGGTATGGCCGGTGGCATTATTAGGATAGCCTGGATATTGTTGATAGGGTGGACGGCCCTGAGTTGGTGTTCCCGCATACGAGCCGGGCTGGGTGTACGGAGCTTGGCTCTTAGCCAGCTGCTGAGCGTAGGGGGTGCCGGGGTACGGGTTTGGAGGCCGATATCCCGTATTGGACGGCGGTCGCTGCGAATAGGTTGGGGGCATCGTCTGCGGCGGCCGTTGCATGCCCGACGTCTGCCGGACTGGCGTCTGTGCACCATAATAAGGCTGGCTTGGCATCGGGGCACGGTTAGCAGGATACTGTTGGCCATATGGCAGGTTGGACGACGAGCTGGACGACCGGTGTGCAGTAGGACGGGGATTGGCCACGGCGGCGCTGGCGGCTCTGGCGCGAGCGGCTGCCTCATCCTCTTCCATCACACCTTGATATTCGTCCGTCCGGACCTCCATCTTGGTCGAGATGTTCAACTCATCCAGCTTGTCGGAGTTCAAGCGCGCTACCGCGTACGGCGGCAGCATTTGAATGACGAGCACGAGCCGCTCCTTCAGTGCCTGGTAGGTCGCTGTTTCATCCTCGCTAGGCTGCACGGGCGTCCCATTCGTGAGCATGTCGCTGTGAGCCGGGTCTGCTGCGTATCGGCTTTGGCCGGATGCGGCAGGCAGCTGCAGGTTGCGATTTCTTTGGTACGAGATCAGCGTCTGAATCATGTCAGACACGTCTTGGAGGACGTCGTCAACGCCCTTCTCCTCATCCGTCTTCTTCGGGCAGCAGGCTTCCTCGAGGCCGGGGTCGACCATGTCGTCCTCCCAGTTTTCGATCGCTTCTTCGATCAAGCTTTCGTCGACGTCCCCGACCGGCGCCGCGTCGGCCATTTCGGTATCGTTGGCTATATCGTCCGAGTACTCGGCTTCGAGTAGACGATCGAAGCTGCGTTTACCGACCTTCTGCCACCACGTAGTCTGACTGATCATGCCCGAGGGGATCGTGGCGGCCGAGTCATCCTTGGAGGGGGCGAAACTCGAGAAGGCGCCGCGAAAGAGAGACTCCAGCTCCGACGCCTCGAGTTCCACGGGGGACGGCTTGGTCCCAGCAAGGCTCAGAGCCCGTTCACGCTGCTTCGTTATAATCTGCGAGGGGGGCGCGGCGTTGCTATAATCCAACCACCGTCCAGTGGTGAGGGGTTGACTGGAGAAAGATCCAGCCCGGTACTTAGACTTTTCCGTCAGTTCTGGACGGTGCCAGCCAACCTGGACACCCTTGGTGGTGCTTTTCGGGGCCTTGGGAGGCTGGAGGGACGGCAGGTTACGGGGAGGCGGAAATAATTCACCCAAAGTCTTGGACTTCTTGTCCTTTTCAACGGCAGAGGGGAAGAAATAGGGCATGGCCTTAGCCATTCTGATGCCGCCGGGTAGAGACTTCTCCGACAAGGCACGTATTGACCCCTCTGGATTGTCCGGCGTGGGCACGGGGTGTTGGAGACTCGAGTACAGCTGGGTCGGCCTTGGGGCCAGGCCGTGCACACTGAGGACGACGTTTCCGCTGGCGCTTGTCTGGAGAGCGTGGGTGGAATCGAGGCTCTGGAGCGCCTCGGGCACCTTGGGGTATGTAAGCTCTCGTCTAAAGAGCTCATTTGCCTTCTGTTTGAAGGACAGGGTCCGGGCAATAGCCTCGTCGTTGCAGCTCGGGTCCTTCCCAGGCTCTATCGTACGCAGTTCTGCCACCTGGTCGTCGGTTGAGGCTTTGATGTCGAAGATGAGAGCGTCGAGATCCTCATATTCCCCCTTGGAGACCTTGTCGACGATTGAGGGGCGAGTAGGACCATTTTGGTCCTCGGATCTCTTTCGCTTTGCTTCGGGCTCGTCGCCAGAGTCGGGGTCTGGGAGGGGCCGTTTCAGAACGGAAGGTGTCGCATCGTATCTGCGTATGGGGTGAATCGAATGTAAGTAACTCGGTCATCACTCAAGCGGAAAGAGAGAAAATAGGGGGATAGGTGCTACCGCAAAGCTAAATTGGGGAAGGGAGGTTATGGGCCACTTCAAGGTCCTATCCTAGCCTGACCCTCGATGCGATCTCAATTGCATCATATATTTATTTACCTTTGCAGAACTTCAAAGTAGTCGCGGATAGCCGACCTGCGAGCCTTAGTCGCGCCTATGCCGCCGACAGCATCGATCTTATCGAGGGTGGCAGTATCGGAGGTGGTGCCGGGGTGGTGCGGATCGCTGTCATGATGATTTGGTTGCTTCTCGTCTTCTTGGCCTTCCTCGCGTTTGCGCTTCGGGGGGGCGCTGGTAGTGGATGCAGACGCCGAGGAGGATGACGATGAGAAGGATTGCGCATTATCGGCGCTAATGCCGGTCGCGGTGTCGCTGGATGTCGTCGCGTTGGTGCCGGTGGTGGCATTTGCATCATTGTTGTTTGGGGAATTTAATGATGAAGTAGCGACTCCATTTGGAATCGCTACGGCCGGCGAGGCCATTCTGGCTGATTAAATGATTCGTGAGATACAAGCCTTCCTTTTCCCAGCCTGATGCTGTCTGTAGCTATTCCTTTTCTTAATTTAATTCCCCCTTTTTTTTTAATTTTCGTCGTTGTCAGTCAGGTCTTCCCCTCCAAGCGAAAATTGGAGGCTCGTCGCTGGGGTCGCGCTGCGCGTGGTCCAGTCGCGATTTTTTGAAGGGGGCAGTTAGACCGGCAGCGATCGATGGTTGTGGTCGCAGTAGTCAAGCTCGGTCTCAGTAGGGCCTGTATGTAATGTAATAATAGCGTCTGTACCGGTCGGGGCGGCAAGTTAGCACAGTTTGTGCTGACTCCTTGCGTGTTGGCGCGACCGTTGCTGGTTGGACCACAAAAAAATTGCTTAAGGCAGTGTGTAGTGTAGTGCAGTGCAGTGCAGTGCAGTGCAGTGCAATGTAGTTTATGGATCTTTTGGAGGACTTTGGTCCTTGTCGTGCCTGTCTGTCAAGGGGGATGGGGAACGGGGGGGCGCGGACGCGGACTGAGACCGCAACTGACTGGGGGAAAAGGAATGACTGGAACGCTACGGCCAACAGCTGAAGGTGACGGGAACCTCCATCCAAGGTTCCAACCTGGGAGTTACTAGGTATGTGGGTAGGGAGGGAGGGAGAAAGGGAAATAACCTGATCCGAACCCGCCCGGGGGAAACATTACAAGTAGCGAATCGCGAAAAGTTAGATCCAACCCGCGCACAAGGTCATCCCCATCAGCTCTGGAGGTTTCTTGATATCGGGGGTGTCGTATGTGTGTGATTTTTTGAAATAATCTTTTTCCGGTTAGAAATGCATGCAAGTGTCAGGCTAACCTGGAAAGAAGAGGCTATCAAAAACTCGCTCACTCATGGGCATCTGTCTATTGAATACCAAGAGTCCAGTCGGCGTGAGAAGGGATGAGCGACGCTAGTACCCGGACTAGTGAGTTTCCGGATTAGCCTATTTCCATCCCCCCACCTACGCTCCCTACAAATACGCCTGTCACGTGCCCAACCGTTTGGGTCCAATCTGGGACTAACCTAGCAAGCCCCCCCTACAGTACACGAAGGGATTCGCGAACTACGAAATACATATTGCGATACCCAGACCCCAGGCGCATTTAGAAAAACGGCAATTGACCAATCTAGTGCATACATAACGCTATCGACGATTATTACAGAAGCCGAGTGCATCGCCACCAGCATCAAGGTTGGATGCATCACCATAATTTAACATCACCGTCGCTACTGTATAGTCACCGTGTGCTTGGTTGCAATCTGCGCCAAGGATGATGGAAAACAAGTCAACTCCCAGTTGTCAATCCTCGTAATTACGTAAGCTCCGAAAAAATCATATAAGGGATAGCCACTCCGTTGCCTCGCCTCGCCTCGCATCACAATCTTGTTGAAGCCATACAAATCTCCATCTAACGGCAGCACGACACCTTGTTTAGAAGCGGACCTGCTTACGCCTATTTGGCCTTGGCCAGACCAACGGTACCCTTGCCGAGGTCGTAGATCGAGTACCACTTCCGAAGGAACGCATCGCCCAGAATGGCCAGGGGCCCGACCGGAGCAGGGAAGTCCATGCCCATGAAGGTCGAGATGCAGCTGCCCTGCACCTCGAGAATGTAGTCGTAGGAACTGATGGCGAAGTCGTAGCCGCTCAGGGTGAATGTGATGTCAGGAAGCTTGTCACGGGCAGAGCACTCAACCGTGTACTGGCCGTTGTAGCTCTTCTTGGCGCCGATCTCCTTGTTGAGAAGCTCAGCGAGGTCCGACGGCAGGGCGATCAAAGACGTGCCAGTGTCGAGGATGACACCGGTGTTATCGAACTCGGCCGTCTCGTTGCCAAAGGAGATCGAGTCGAGATCCACCTCCCAGTACGCCTTTCGTCGCAGAGGAATCTCCGTGATCTTGCCCGTGTAGTGGCTATCGTCAACGCCACCGAAGGTGATCTCCGAGTCGTCGCCGCCGCTCTCTCCGCTGAGGTAGAAAGCGAAGACGGCATCGTCAATCTTCTTTTGATTGACCATGTTGTAGAAAGGAGGGACAATGCCGTTGACCGAGAGGCGGTCGAAGCCCAAGCCCATGATACCGTCGAAACGGCCAAAGGCGAAAGCAAGACCAGGCTCGCTCGTGGCCTCGGCGAAATCTTGGCCGGTGACCGTGATGTCGCCGATGGTCACCTCGTCCTGCGAGACGAAACCGCTGAGGCTACCAGATCCGTAACGAATCTCAAAGTCGGAGCCGTTCGCCTTGTATGTCGACGAAGCGGACGAGTCGTACTTATTGTGCAGATAGCAGGCGATGCTGCCGCACTTGGACGAGGGAACCCATAGGTTGGAGCTTCCAGTATCAAGGATGACCTTGAAGTCTTGTGGAGGAGTACCGATACTGATCTCGGAGAAGTCTATTCATAATGGCGGTCAGCGAGAGGCCCGAGGGACTAAGGAATGGCTGATAGTTCGATACATACACTGGGCATTCATGAAGTTGGTGATGGGAACGGGGTGGTTGCCATCAACGTGGATAGACGTGTCCTGGAAGATAGCATCCCTGTGGCTCTGGGGTCTAGTTCCCATGTACTTCTGTCCCAGACCTCGCAGCTGGGATTCCATGGGGATGGATTGGAGCTGCTCAGAAAGAGGGATCTTCTTGAGCTTCATCTTGTGCACTTCGGCCTGTGCGGAGCCGAGCAGCACAGCTGCGGTGCTGAGGAGAGCCCCCTTCATTGTGACGCCGTACGTTCTGGTTAATGATGCTTAATAAGACTTTGGGGGGAAGGCGACTCAAGGATAGACCAGCGATGGATGGAAATGAAAGAAAGGAGAAATATGGTAGATGAAGAAGAGACGGAATATGCTGATGATGATGTTGTTGTTGTTGTTTGGGTGATGGAGAGGCGCAGGCGCCACCGGAAGGTCAGAACTCCCAGATAACGAGCAGAGGTACGTAGGTAGGAAGGTAGGTAGGTACTTAAGCAAGCTATGACACTCACTGGTAGGAGCAAGCTTACTGGCTTATTGGCCAGAGTCGGACCATAAGAAGGGGTGGCGGCGGGTTTTGGACGGGGTGGAGTATCTTTGTGTCTCATGTGAGACACCGACTGGCTGGGGGGTTAATGCGGTAAGGTGCATCTCCGCACCCAAGTCACTGGAGGGTACCTTGTGACAAGTTACGCCATACCTAAACCGGTCCCCAGTAAGCCAATGCACCAATGACGCACTCAAACCTGCGCAAATCGATGTCCCCGGCATTTGCGTCGTCGCAGCTGCCTGGACAGCAACCAACCAGAGCCAAGCAGGCGTAAGAACATTGAAGCCATGAAGCTGCAGGGCGGAAGCAGGTACGCAATTTAGTAACATTCGAACTGCCTCACTTTTTAGGCATAGAGCCCTAATAACTGGGACTTTGTAGTCCACAATTACCCAAAGAGTGATCAATCACAGTTTACGCTAGAATTTTGGTGGAAGCCGGCAAGCTACTTAGGCACTTACTTACCTGTCTTCTCTCCCAGATCTGGATGGGGGGCAGGTACCTTGCTGGACCGGCGGAGTTCGGGTCCAGTGCCCCGGCCCGGCACGACCAGGGACGGGTGTATTTTTTCCGTTCTCCGGTTCCGAGCCTCAGGGCCTTGAAAAGACGGGAAATAGTTTATCACGATAATCAGTTATCTACGCACGAGCCTTATCTTAATTGAACATCTTTGCTGGAGTCTGGACAAGAAGGGACTTCCAGACAAGCCTCTCTTGACCGTATAGACAGTATAGATAATAAGTCTTGTGTTTCAGTACCGGCACAGCTAAGTAGTCCGTAAAGTCGGAAGCTTACCAATATTAACTAGTCGTATAGTTTACGGAGGTAATGTAAATGTTGTAGTAGAAGCCGTGCCTAATATAACTATAATTAATCACCCACCAATCTCTGAAGAACAAGGTAAAATCGACTTACTGCCAGCAGCAGGTTGGGACTTGCGTTATGTCTTATCAACCTCAAGACTAAGCGCAAGTGTTTAACTTTACAGTTTAATCATGCCCATCGTCTCAAGGCGCATGCTTTGTGGCATTAACTTTTAAGCCGTCAATTCGTAGCCAGAGGTAGCCATACATATGTGGTCAAAGAGGAAGATATGGTGATGCTGAGTTGCCAATAGCTACGAGAGCGTATATAGTAGCTACTGGGTACTTATCCATTCCTTAACTATACCAGATATCTTGTGCCTTAATATTCGTGGCCATTCGTACCTCTATAAGATTTATAATACGGTGACCTCTAACTCATATTAAGGTGACAGCAAGTAGCCAGATCGAAATCTCAGGGTTATACTAAAGACTTTGGAAAGCTCTATGATGGGTTGTTTGTCATTGTACTGCTCGGCTACATCTATTAATTGCCTTCCAGCTCTATATCTGCACGCATGCGTGCCAATTCGACCTGCATGATCCTACTTTCTACATATCTAGAACATTATCCTCAAACGGCGGATACCTCAATTGCGTTGCTTTATAAGTATGACCTACGATTCTAGCAATTGCATTTTCTGATACCAAATGTTAAATATGGTCGTATGAACTGTTGGCGTTAGCTAGTCTGTTGTTACTATATGCGTTGATCTTTGTCAACACCGACAAAGTATCTTAGAATGATTAGAGGACTTGGTATCAGGGATTGGAAACGCATACTTACATATTTCCTTCTATGGTTAAAGCCTTCCACATCATTTCTGTACAAGACCTTTAACTAGATATTATGATGTCTTTGCCTGTCCGAACGCGGACGGGGTTATAGAGTGCGTGTTCGATCACGCCGGTCTGGGTGCCATATCCACCCTCGTCTTTTCAACAGCTAGCCACCATCGTCTTTCCACGTTGAATTACAAGGCAGATGATGTAACTGTCGTCGTGTTGGTAAAAGGCACGGCCGTAATCAACTCCCCGGGTGAAGCCAAAATCCGGATATCACGATCCCTCTCGCCTTGTTTGGGATACGCAGGGGTTCAGCTAATGTTCGCCATCGGGTCCTCGCCTCGGCAACGTAAACAGCTGTAAACGGTTTGCCATTATTAAGCACTGGCGGGACTACAGCCCGCTTGTCCTGTAATGCCGAGATTCACACAGTTCGATCAGGTGTTCCGCTTTTTCTCTTCCTCAAAAGAAGCAGGACCACAGCCCGCTTTCTTCACAGGGCGTTGCCAAAGGAAACCCTCGATATCCTAGCTTTATTTAATGGACACTCGGAGGTAGACATTCTTCCTTCAACGTCTTTTGATTCTCCCTTGAAGCACTTCCTTTCTCCCTCGGCATCGACGAAGCTGCAATTCGGTGTCAAAACTACACTGATCCACACCATGGCTCAGCCCAGCCTCCCGGAGTAAGTACCTCATCATCATGGATAAGAGACGTACGGACATGCTAACAGTGCTAGCAGTCCTCCCCAGCGGCCTGATACGCTGTTTAAGTGGGATAACATTAATACCTCATCGATGTTCCCACCCGCAGACCTTGACAATGGAATCGTCGACCCCGGCGTCGAAGAACTATGCATTATGTGCGATAAGAAATGCAACGAGGTGGATGCTGTGAAGTGTACCGTGTGTGGCGCCCTCTATTGCTCCGTTACGTGCAGACAAGACGACCGCGAGTTTCATCGACGTCTCTGCCCCCCCTTCTCCGTCCCGCTCCCTCCGGGTAAGGATGGGCAACCAACCCGCCTCTTCCAGCTGATGCTCTGGCCTCAGAAAGAGAGCTGCCCCA
Organism: Monosporascus cannonballus; assembly: GCA_004154925.1. Lineage (NCBI taxonomy): Eukaryota > Fungi > Ascomycota > Sordariomycetes > Xylariales > Monosporascus > Monosporascus cannonballus. The sequence goes on from QJNS01000745.1 coordinate 25,558, forward strand.
AACTCTACTGCTGCAAACAGCCGCTCATGCAGTTCCAGGTCTTGAAAGCCTTACACAGATATGGCGGCCTTCCGGAGGAGGTAAAATGGAATGAGTTGAGAATGGAGACGTGTAAGTATTGACGAAGCAAAACTCCCATGTTGCCAGGTCTACACAACACCCATAGGCGCCTTTACTTGTGATTGGCGTTCTGAAGTGATACTAGTCCCAGAGCTCTGATAGGACTCCGTGAAGCTATTGCTAAATTGAGGTCTCCTAGTGGACGTGAACCCTGCAATGCCTTGGAGACGGCTCGGTCACGGCCTCCGAATGTACAGCTTGGCTTTGAAGTCGGTGCCAGCCCACCTACGCCGGTGGCTCCGCATCAACTACTCAATCATGACACTCTCCCGGCCCGGAGCTTTGCGCGTCCAGTACGGCCCGGTGATTGTCGCGGCATTCAGCAAACAAGCCGAAGGAGACGGGGCGCGATTTCAACTCGAGGACATCACTATGCGAGATTTCCGCTCCTTCATCGACTTCTACCAATTCGCAAGATTCAACCCCTGCATTTCGGCCAGCGACCGATACCCCTTTTCGACGTACAATGTTGGACGATGTCGGGCGGTCAAGCTTAACTGTGTGGTTGACGCCAAGCGCCTCTCCTATTTCTTCAAGAAGGAGGGCGAGACTAAGGGCACGCCGTTCTTCGAGCCCGTCTGGGCTACGACCAAGAGTCTTAACACACCCCGCTATCCCTGGTATTACGCTTACAAGGTCGGCTTGCACTGGACGATCCAGCAGTGCAGCACTAACGCCGACGAAGGCGGAATGGCGGACTGGATACGGATGGCCAACACCGTCTTCCCGAGCAGCAGGCTGTCATACATGCGGAATAACGGCCTAGCGGAACGCACCGTGCCCGGCTCACTCCTCGTCGTTCACAAGAAGGGTAAGTTCAATACCTCACAATGGAAGACATGGCTAATACCGTCAAAAAGGAAAAGATATATCCATCACACACGTCCTCGCCTTTGCCTTTTTCCTGATGGTACACACGTCTGACGAACTCATCACGCGAGAGAAGTTTGAGCTGTACTGGGAGACCAGATTCAAACCTTCTGGTTTACGACAATTTGCCCACGTTGATCTTCCAGAGGATGAGACCAAGCGGTCGCCGTACGAGGTTGAGGACTCATATATGTGAACTACGAGGGAGGGACGGGTATAAGTAGTATCCGACATAGCAATGCCTAACTTAGGAATGGAGACAGGGCCAGGCTTTGAACAAGGACAGTATTGGAGTGTGAATAATCAAGGGCTTTGCAAAATTCATGGGATGGTTGCCTGACTCAGCATTACCACTAGCCAAGCCTTTATTTATGCTTTGAGTCTCGCATTCAGCTACTGTACGGTATAATAAGGGTGGCTCAAGACTCAATCAAGTACCTTGCTTGATATTGGCCAGAGCCTTAAAAGCTTCCAGCGACCGACATCGGCACTTGTTGGGCCTAGAACTGTACTCGGGGTAGAAAATCTGTGGCGCGTACCCCGCTAATCTGGCTTATTTTCCCCCTTGGCGCAGATGTAAGCTGAGACGAATCAACCCCACCGTCCATACTGCCGAAATCTATTTTTCTTTGTCTTCCCCGAATCCCGGCGGCTTCTTTCCCCCCCCTCTCTCTTCTTGCAAGTGAATACCTGGTTCTCGTCCATTTATTCCGATTTCAGTTTCTTGCCCGTGTATCCCACTGACCAGCCAGTTCAAACTTCTGTCGTCATGGCCACATACGCTCTGTCCAAGGAGCACAAGGAGGTGCGTATAGCCGGCTCTCACCGTTCTGCGTAATCTGTAAATGGATACCCGCTAACTGTCCCTCCTCAGTTGCTCGAGAGATCTCTCGTTGACTCCGACCCGGAGGTTGCTGAGATTATGAAGAAGGAAATCCAGCGCCAGCGGGAATCCATTATCCTCATCGCCTCAGAAAATGTCACTTCCCGTGCCGTCTTCGATGCTCTCGGTTCCCCTATGTCCAACAAGTACTCCGAAGGTCTGCCCGGTGCTCGGTACTACGGCGGTAACCAACACATAGATGAGATTGAGTTGCTTTGCCAGAAGCGGGCTCTCGAGGCGTTCAATCTCGACCCGGAGCAGTGGGGCGTCAACGTCCAGACTCTGAGTGGTAGCCCGGCCAACCTGCAGGTCTACCAGGCTCTCATGCCTCCTCATGGGAGACTGATGGGCTTGGACCTCCCCCACGGCGGCCATCTGAGTCACGGCTACCAGACCCCTGCCAAGAAGATCTCTGCCGTCTCTACCTACTTTGACACCATGCCCTACCGGGTCAACGTTGACACTGGCATCATCGACTACGACAGACTGGAGGAGAACGCTCAGCTGTTCCGACCCAAGGTCCTGGTCGCTGGTACCTCCGCTTACTGTCGCGAGATTGACTATGCGCGCATGCGCAAGATCGCCGACTCTGTCGGTGCTTACCTTGTCGTTGATATGGCCCACATCTCTGGCCTTATCGCCGCCGGTGTCATCAAGTCTCCCTTCCCGCACGCCGACATCGTCACGACGACTACGCACAAGTCTCTCCGCGGTCCCCGTGGTGCCATGATCTTCTTCCGCAAGGGTGTTCGTAGCACTGATCCCAAGACTGGCAAGCAAACCATGTACGACCTGGAGAACCCCATCAACTTCTCCGTCTTCCCCGGACACCAGGGTGGTCCCCACAACCACACCATCACGGCTCTGGCTGTCGCTTTAAAGCAGGCGCAGACCCCCGAGTTCAAGGCATACCAGGAGAAGGTCGTCTCGAACGCTAAGACACTCGAGAACAAGTTCAAGGAGCTTGGCTACAAGCTGGTGTCGGACGGTACTGATTCACACATGGTTCTCATGGACCTCAGACCCCAGGCACTGGATGGTGCACGTGTGGAAGCTGTCCTGGAGCAGATGAACATCGCTTGCAACAAGAACAGCATCCCGGGCGACAAGTCCGCTCTTACTCCATGCGGTATCCGCATCGGTACCCCTGCGATGACATCCCGCGGTTTTGGCGAAAAAGAGTTCGAGCGTGTCGCTGAATACATCGACCAGAGCATCAAGCTCTGCAAGGAGATCCAAGGTGACCTGCCAAAGGAGGCTAACAAGCTCAAGGATTTCAGGGCCAAGGTTGTCAGCGGCGAGGTTGCTAAGCTGAACGATCTCAAGAAGGAGATCGCCTCTTGGTGCTCATCATTCCCTCTGCCGGTAGAAGGCTGGAGAGTGGACGCTGGTATCTAAGCGAGATGCACATGGAAGACGGGAGCGGTTAGTGAGCATTGGTTCAACCGAATGAAGATGGCAGAGGCGCAACTCAACTTTTCTCTGGGAAGCGGACAATAGGATTCGGGTCAGTATGGTAAACGGATAACAGAGGGGATAATACCTTGCATGCATTTCATCAGGCGTTGCAAGTTGTGCGAGAACCAGGAGTTTGGTCTCGGTCGGCATATGGGTGTTTAGAACTGCTTCAACGCGGTCAGTTTATGAAGCTGATTTTTCGACGCTCGTCCTGTAAATAAAACAATAAAAATCGACGTCGTCTACGCCATCGCCTGGTCAACTGGAAATGGGTCCGGACTCCGGTCTATGATGCGGGATACGCTTCGAGTCGCAGCGGACCTACGTATTATTGGGGAATAAGATCTCCAACATTCCGTGCGTGATCAGCCCCAGGGTTGATGCTGAAAACGATCCATAATTGCGGCCGACTTTCACCTCCTCGACCGGGCTCACGAAGAAGAAGACCACCGACTTAGGTAAATGACGTATCTGCATACGATTCGAAACCTCTTTGCGGGGTGTTTTCTTGTCCCTTCGTCCACGGGGTATGAGTCGCGCTCGACGAGAAGAAGACCCCGTACGTCTGTATACCAGAGGCTCTCTCTCGCCCTAATATCTATCTACCTAGGCGCTGATTGACACTGCGCTATGTCGCTCCTCGCTAACTCGACTAAAGCTGCCAACCACGCATCACGAAACCAGAGCTGACGAGGTGCTGATCTGTCACGGAATCCCCGAGCCGGATCAGGGCAGCGACGGCGACGAGGAGACGCGGACGCACTGGTTTACTGCCGGGGTGTCCACTTTCCGGGGCGGCCTCGAGGTCAACCACTGCCATGGGAAGTCCTGTCTCAGTTATGTGATGGAAATGCCAACATCAAAAATGGAGCTCGAATTCAGCCCGAAAGGACACTAGGGTCAAAGGGAATAAGTGGACAGCCCAAAGCCGAGGAAGTCTTGCGTGAGAAGGGCCGGACGGATCGCAAAGACAACTTGACCTACCTAGTGTTCCCTGAACGTCCGGCCATCAACCCCCACCAAGGCACCCTCGTGGAGCCCGACTTTGTGTGCAAGTTCAATTAAATGGATACACGGACAGGTTAATGTCCGCTAAAACTTTAAACCTCCTGCCGTAGGAGGTGCAGGACTCGGGGGTCTAGGCGCGCGCTTCGGATAATTTTCGACGTAGTACGGAAGGATACGCACGCTGGGTGTTCACATATGTATTCTACACCACCCTAACGAATCGACGAGTTATATTTTGATGCCCAAGGGAAGTCATTCAAAGTTCTAAGACTCGTCGGGGCTCCACGGGGCTTTCTTTGGCAGATCGGCGTTTAGAGCCCTGACGAGTATCAGGAGATACTTGCTATCAGATGTTGAAGTACACCCCGGTTCCAAGTGTTGATCCTCATATACCGGGGCGGTTTACATAAGCTACGGTTGGGGTTATATGGAAAAGCGGCTGGAGTCAGCCGAATGCCAAATGCAGGAACCACAAGCACTCCCCCTGATGATGTTTCAAAACATGCCCGTCGGGTGTAGGATCGGGTTGCCCACTCATGAAGAGGATTGCGGCTCGCTAAGTAAAACCCACACGGTTCGCGATACGCCGGCTCGGGACAACCTAACCCGGCGTAGCTTGGCTTTAAATAGCCCTTCACTGGAATCACTCCATACCCAGCCCAATTGAAGATAATTGCGCCCCTAACCTGAGCAGGGCCTCATCTGAGAGCCAGCTTAACAAAATCTCGGTTTAAGGAAGGCAAGCGGAAGTGTATTCTGGGGGTATCTATGTCTCGTTCCTCAGCACAGAGTATCTCGTAGCTGAAGATATCAAAAATCGGCCTCGGCAAGTGGAAGCAGCATGCCAAGCTACTTGGCCACTCCAAATATATTACTTCTTAACCCTGCTCAGGCCGTTGAGTGTGGTCTTGGATACCCCTGAATTTGTTAAGCCGCCTTGGGATAACGTCGTCAAATATATCCGCCAATGGCGTTAGCCTCCCCACCCAGGATTCCCACCCGTTCCCAACCGCAATGACGGCGTCGGCTTGTGATCAGGTCCACTCAGCAACGCCTCCCCTGAAACATAAAACAGCTGAGTCGAGATGAGACGGGAGCGACCTTGCCGGCAAGCGCTCTTTGGGACTTGGCGGATCTTGTTATATGAATCAACGATGACCTGACTGATTCCCACGATTTGGACTGAGAAACTGTGAACTCTTGATTCTTTCCTGCATCTTCGCACTCGTTCTTTCTTCCACTTAGGCGCAAACAGCCGTCTTCGCAGTCGTTCATTTCAACTAGACGCAGGGGTCAGGTCACTCCCTATTCTCTCGATTCAGCCATATCGTATTTCACCGCATCCCAAACGTTCATACAGTCAGAAGAGATACCTCTAGACTCAAAAATGAAGTCCACTATCGTTGCACTTGCCGCCTCGGCGATGATGACCACCTCGGTCATGGGCCACGCCACCTTCCAGCAGTTCTGGATCAACGGTGAGGACCAGGGAACCACCTGCGCTAGGCTCCCTCCCAGCAACAGCCCCGTCAGGGATCCCACGTCGAACGACATGCGCTGCAACGCGAACGCGGCGCCCGCCTCCGGCACTTGCCCCGTGACCGGTGAGTTCCCCCAATCTCTCTCTATCCGGCCAGCCTTAGGTACGACGCGCGCTAACACGACCTCGCCAGCCGGTGATACGATCACTGTCGAGATGCACCAGCACAACAGCCGCAGCTGCTCCGAGGAGGCCATCGGCGGTGCCCACCACGGCCCCGTCCTGGTCTACCTGTCCAAGGTGGAGGACGCCGCCGCCGCCGACGGCTCGGGCTCGTGGTTCAAGATCTTCGAGTCGGGCTACGACGCCTCGACCGGCAAGTGGGGCAACGACGTCCTGAACGATAACTGCGGCAAGCAGGACGTCGTCCTGCCCGCCGACCTCGCACCCGGGGACTACCTCGTGCGCGCCGAGACCATCGCGCTGCACGCCGCCGGCGGCCCCGGCGGCGCCGAGTTCTACATGAGCTGCTACCAGATCACCGTCAGCGGCGGCGGCAGCGCCGAGCCCGAGGGCGTCGAGTTCCCCGGCGCCTACGACGCCCAGGACCCCGGCATCCTGATCAGCATCTACGGCGACTTCGGCAACTACGTCATCCCCGGCCCCGAGGTCTACGAGTCGGGCGCTACGGGTGGCTCGGGCGGCTCCCCGGCGCCGGCGCCGGTGCCTACCACCACCGCGGCCCCCAGCTCCGCGGCGCCGTCGGCCACCTCCACCGCGACCGCCGCCCCTACGTCCCCCCCTACGCCCTCGACTCCTTCGGAGCCTGTCCCCTCTTCGCCCGCCGGCGACGACGAGAAGCTCTACACCCTGGACTCTTTCATTGCGATGCTGCGCGAGATGTCTGGCAGCCCTTCGAACGCTCGCCGTCACGCTCGTTCCCTGTACTAGGATTGGCCGACACGGCGGAAGAACCTTGATCAATGGGGATTGAAGGTCGGGAAGTGCGCTTGAATGTGGAGGTTACTGTATTCTGCTGTACATATTACGAAAGTATTGAATATCTGAACATGCCGTGTATACTTCACCTTCGTCAAGTTGACCGTTCAGTCAAATTTTCGGTACCTGTCTTGGGTCGCCGTGGTCTTCATTCTTTTGCGGTGACTCACGGTAGTGCTGACCTGCCCGTGTTGTTAATATTGACTCCCTTTAGTTAGAATTTGCCCGACCCTAGGATCAGAGCCGTTGAGGAGCAGCGTTGCACTAACGTTAAATGATGAGGTTGATCCCCAGTACCACCTCACAGTCCTGGGATTAACCCTGCAAGTCGAGCAAACCGGACTTCCTCGGTTATGGCTTGCCGATTGTTGGCCGCTGAGAGTTACGTGGACCCGGAAGTAACTTCACGTCTGCGCATGTAGCGAGTAAAACTGACGTAGGAGGCAGAAGGTTGGTGCATACAGGGAGTTTAATCGACATCTCCGTCCTTCAAGTGACGATCGAATTGTGGAGACCATTACGTGTCGTCGCGTCCGACACAGGATGGACGACATATAACGACGATTCCAGCCGTATTTATATGCGACAGTTATCCCAAATTATCCGTCAGCTCTGGGTCTTAGAATTCTCATTAAGGAAAAAAAAAAAAAGACCACGATGACAGGCGGACTCACACAAAAGATCCTCAGCCACGTCGGCATCGGCGACAGGAACACGCGTTCCGTCGACGACCTCACGATGGATCCCAGCCGCCAGTGGACGGTCGAGCGGGACGAACGCTGCGTGCATCCCCGCGGGGGCACGTACCCGCGGCTGGCGCGGTTCGCGGACGGCGGCCTCCTCGCCGTGACGACGAAGCACGAGGGCCCGACGCGGATCCTGCAGGTGTCGCGCAGCGACGACGGCGGGCGCTCGTTCGCGCCCATCGGCGAGATCACGCGGCGCGCGGGCGCCGACGTCGACAACGGGTTCCTGCTGGAGGTGCCGGCGGGGCCCGACGGCGGCGGTGCGCCGGTGGTGTTGGCGGCGTTCCGGAACCACGACCTCGACCCGCACACCGGGCGCCCCGCGCACTACCGCATCACCGTGTGCCGCAGCCGCGACGGCGGGCGCTCCTGGGAGTTCGCGGGCCAGGCGGCGGAGCTGGGCGCGGGCGAGTCGGGCGGCATGGGCCTCTGGGAGCCCTTCATGCGCCTGGCGCGGCGGCCCGGCGAGGTGCAGCTCACGTACTCGCGCGAGCGCGCGCACGACGACCAGGAGACGTTCCGCGTCGCGTCGCGCGACCTCGGGACCACGTGGTCGCGGCCGCCGGCGTGCCTGCGGTGCCACGGCGAGGGCGAGCGCCTGCGCGACGGCATGCAGGGGATCGCGGGCGTGCGGGACCGGGGCGGGGATGGGGAGGCGGCGCTCGTCATGGTCTTCGAGACGACGCGCCACGGCACCTTCAGCGTCGAGTACGTCGTCTCGTACGACGACGGCGAGACCTGGGGCCGCCGCGGGGTCGTCTACCGCCCGCGCCCCGGCCGCAACGCGGGGAGCCCGCAGGTCGCGAGCTGCGGCGACAGGCTGGCCGTCGTCTTCATGACCGACGAGGACACGGCGGAGCCGAAGTGGCCCGGCGGCGCGGCCGTCAAGATGGTGTTCGCCGACGGCTTGAGGGGCGGGAGGATTTATTGGGGCGGGCCGGTGCTGGTACACCAGGCGCCGAGTTTCTGGCCGGGCGTGTTTTGCACGGGGGACGGCGAGGTCATGGCTACGCTCGAGCATTGTGGGAGGCCCATTGCCAAGTGCGTACGACTTGGGTAGAATCCCGGCTAGTTGAACAATATCCTCCCTGCTGTCATACGGAGAAGCCACTATACGTGTACAGTGTTGACGCGGAGTCCTATGCTTTATGCCGGTTAATCTCCATCGTGCTGAGCTGCGTAGGATGGCTATGAGCCGACTTCCTGTGGTAAAGCCGCAGTATCCCTCATATCCATCGCCCTCAAACGGCCTGGCCATTACTTGCATGGTTGAGTACTCATTAGCTTCTACATGAAGTTCCTACCAACCGCCGAAATAGACTTGATTTACTTCGTCCTGTACGAGACTGAGCTTGATTAGAATGCCTAATCCGAACTCGCCGTGGTCCCGCCGCAGCAGATCTCTGAATGCGCTATTATGGAGGAACCAATCGAAGACGCAGGCCCCGAAGGCGACGAGGAGACACCTCAACTCATCTTGGCCGGGGCCCTTCGTGGCCCTGGTATTGGCGTATGCAAACCGAACTAATTCGCAAAAAGCAGTCGGAGGCATATAGGTCGAGAGGGACGAGGAGGAGGGTGCGGTGGAGCTTTCCAAGGGCCATAGCCTTGAGAGTATCGATGCAATAGCGATCAGCTAGGACATATAGCTTGGTGTGCAGAAGGAAAGAGCGTGCGTTGATGTAGAGGTTTTCTATGAAACGTTGCGACTCCGGGCAAGTATACACGACGAAGTTCTCGAGTATACAATATACGGCGGTATCTGCCTCCCGCCTTTCGTCTAGGTTGGCTCGGAAGTCCTACTCCCATTCCAGGACACTGCGCTTGGAACGGCCACGAGAATGGTCGAATGTCTCACTGCGTCTGACGTAGCTTGACCTGGCTTCCCCAACCTCTTCAGGCTCAAGAGGGGAAGTGGGCTGGTCAGGAGTAGCGTAATGGCCCGCGTAAGCGAAATGAGAGCAGGTGATGAACGTCTCTTCGTCTATATCGTCCCAGACGACTCTGCGGCCCCCAGCCTCCTTCATTGGGCCGTCGATGAGCGCATCGAAGTACGGTGAGAGGTGAGGAACGGCCCCAGAGTGGACAATGAACTCCTTTGCCTCCGGACCGACGACAAACGTGAAGAGGCTGGAATTAACGGTACTTCATGGTAGATTAGTAAGAAATAATAGGGGAAGTGGAAGGATGCGCTTACGTCGCCCACTGAGTCGCCATGTTGAGGCCTCTTCTTCGTGGATGTGACCAGCAGATGGGGAGTGTGGTCTGTAGGAAGATGTTAGTGTTCGTGGAAGGGCTGCAAAGCATGCCATGGGTATGTAAAGTGAATGATAAGTGATGAATCTATGTGAAATATGATACCATTTTCATTAATTCCAGAGAGGGAGGAACGAACGTGGATGGGTTGTAAAGGGCGACTCACACTGGGATTCGGAGATTCGACTGTAGCCAGATGTGTCGACTGCTTTCTATGTTCAAGGTGTGCGGTGAGGTAAATGCGACTACCTAGTGCTTATAGCACCAAAGTAGGGGACAAGCCTGGGTACTTTCGTGACGTTACTAGTGTGCGGGTGTTATTGCTGGTGTTGGACTTGCTGTAGTGCCCGAGGCTGCCGGCGCGGTAGCAGAAGAAGAGGGAAAGGTGAGGGGCGAATGATTGAATACGGTCGAACAGGGTATTTGATATTATGCGGTTTGGACTGGGATTTCGGCCTATGCAAGTGAGAATAATCGTGAGCTAAAGCTGCATGTGGTAACGCGGTCCTGTGTGGGATTGCAATGGGAAGGGGGACTAAGTAGAATTTCACGACCGAGTAAATATGAGCACGACTTGTAGAGCAGGGTATCACAGTATTGTTGACTTATCTGTCTAAGCCAGCTGGCTCTCCTATGGTGGGTAGACCATATAGGTTTCCAAGTTAATCCGCCTTCTCACCCCATTCCTCCTTGTATACCCTTCTCAGTTCGAAGACCACCTCGACAGCGATCAATACTATGATGATCCACTCCAACCGCGTGCTATGCCTTTCCGTCGTCATTTCCCTCAAGACGCTCACGGTCTCGTGCGCGTAGTCTATCTTCCGGTTGAGTATGGAAATGCGTGATCGCACGTCCATCTCGGCACCGATCTGGTTGTAGTAGTCCTCGAGATTCGATTCCGAATCCCAGAACATATCCGGAAGGTGATCTGTGATATCCGAATAATGGTTGAGCTGAGCTCTCAGGCTGAGCAGCTCGCCCGTCTTCTTCAGGACGAGGTTCGAGGAGAGATTGTCTTGGAGGCCGCGCTCTAGCCACTCCACCATAGTCTTCGAGCCTTGGAAATACTCCATAAGGCTGGTCTCTAAGACTGCCAACTTGGGGCTCCTCGCTAATCCGCTGGAGAAGGCAACCTGTGCGAACGTCGTGTCTCGCCTGTCATTCTCCGACTCCTGCTTTTTCGTGCCTAACACAACGACATTCCCCTTCATATAACTCGTATCTCGTGACGCATCTGTAACGAACTCGAGGTCTTCCACCTCCATGCGGTCGATATGGGGGTTCTCAGCAGCTCGAATCAACTGCTTTGTCGCAAGCGTCTCGAGTGTGTCTGCGGGTACGGACCATGATACCACAGTTCCGTATGGGAAGACGAATATGTCACCATTGCTGACGCCTCTCGCATGAACGACCGCCATGGGGTCGAAATTCGTCCCGTCCGGATCTAGCTCGAATCCGTGATAGCGGAGAATCTCCTGTACAGCGTCCATGTCGAACTCACGAGCGACGCATATAGCACTGATGGTCCGTCTATAGTCGATTCCAGATGGAGGTCTCGGCGATTTGGTGATACGAACTGGCTGCTTCGTCATGGTCCCCAGGCGCAAGCTTTTCGATGCCGCTGCCGTCCTTGGGGGTTTCCGCTTGGACGCGGGTGAGGGTTTGGCCTGTGACTGAGCTTCGGATTGGGCGGCGAAATTTCCTGCGTCATCCACTTTTTCGTTATTTGATAGCAGTTGGTTCGAGGTGAAGAAGTTGCGCCTCCGAGGCGACAATGCCAGTGAAGTCTGGTGAAAACATCGTTGGGGCCGCGGGGCGAAGGCTCTGGTGTGAAATTTCCTGTTCGCAATTGCCGCTACCTTTCGCCAGGATGCGCGCATTGTGAATCCCGGAAGGCCATCGAATTGGCCGCACGTGGGGGTTTATAGTTGAGGTTTCGGTTCCTGGAAACTACGGGCTGTATGGCGATGTCATTGGCATGATTTTAGTAAAATCCCATACCGAGGCTTATGCACATACCTACCTGCCTACCTACATACCTTAGGTGGGCAGTGGGAAACCGGCGGGGTACAAGGCTACCCAGGTACCTAGTAACCACTACGTTAAGTACGGCCTCAGCTCCTTAGTGAGCGGGCCCTACTACGGTATCAGGCAAAATATTTAACACACTGTCAGGTACCAGTGGGCGGCGCTAGTAGTCAGGCTACCCAAATTAAGTGTAGCCTTTCCGTGGGTCAACCATAGGCACCCGCGAAGAATTGCAATACACTAATCCAAGGACGGTTAGTACCGATGGGTCTTCTAGCCCACACACCTATCCCCAGTGTGATTAAAGTTACCCATAACACCATAGTAGTAAGTAACCTTGGAAGCTGGTTGGTTATCACCGGTACCTTCAGCTACCGGCACTATCTTTGTCGCTCTGGTTCTTATCGCTGTTATCGTCACGATAAGCCTTCTTAGAGCTGTTGCATTAATTAATGTCTTAACCTACCTCGCCTGTCTTCTCAAGGTTCCAACATCTCATTTATGATACTTCTCGCTGGGCGTTTCCAGCGATATTATTTTTTTGATCTCTACCCAGGTAACATGGTGCTTATTGCCTATGGGAGAGTTCCGCGTTTCTGCTCATCAAAATGAATCATGCTCAGATCGTGGCCTACATACGAATGTGCGCCATAGCATCCGATGAGGTCTTATTTAGTCGACATGTAACCTCCTTCTTAGTCAATCGACTAGATTACATTTGAAATCTTTCGTCTACACTCCAACAGGTTCACAAGATGCCTACGCCAGCAGCAGCGGCGGCTGCGTGTGGTTCTGGCAGCTTCTGGGTCTCTCCAGAATCAGTACGCCGTACCCTGTCGCGAATAACCACCTCTAGACTACAGCGATCTCCAAGACTCCCGACCTCTCTGTCGCCTAATCGAATACTGGCGCTGCGCCTAAGGAGCAAGAAAGAGGACCAGAGGAGACGTTATGCCCCGCTATTCAAGACCGCAGCCCAGCAGAAGCATGAGAGGCTTCCGCTTCTCACGTTTCAAGCCTTTTTGAGGAAAAATACCTTTCCAGATGAGAAATATTTGGTGGAAACGATGGACAAATCCCACTTGGCCGAATGGAGAGACCGGTTAAGAAGTGTCGCTTCACGGGGTTGGTCTGAGCAAGATATTGACCATTGGGTGTGGATATTATCTGCTGAAGACGGGGATGCTCGGGTCCAGCGCTTCGTCTCAACGAAACGACCAATACCCCCCTTTTTGCTCTTGGTGCTCTTGAGAAGCGATGAAATCTTTCGCCGGGCAGAATCTTTGTTATCCCTTATCAACTTTGTATGGAATGAGTATCGCAACCCCCAATCCGAAGTGTCATCTGCCCAAAACGGCATGAATGGCTTTCGCTCCCAGGAGGCACTATCGGTGGACGAATACCTCATCTTCCTCCGCCGCGTTGTTTATCACGTGCAGCGGCTGTGGCCCCAGTCCATCGTTACGGTGGCCCGGCTGACGGCTGATTACATAAGGAACATACCCCTGGAACCAAAAGCTCGAGGCGTTCGCCGCGACGGCTACACGAACCGGTGCTTAGTGTTCAATACATCGTTACTGCTATTTAAGAGACCTGCAAACTTCGAGCCTGTCGCGAATATGGAATTCAATTGGCGCGCGCAGAAGGTCTTGTTGGCCCTGTCCGACAACCTAGACCGACGCCTCGCCATAAACAAGCTCAGTTTCCGAGCTATTCGACAGGTCATGATTGGCCTGAAACGATCTGCCGAGGAGAGGTGGGTGGCGATGCGGTATGCAAAGACTTGGCCACCATACCGACAGGACTTTGACGGATTAGATGCGAAGAGGACGCCAGAAGATGATTATTCGCGAAGTGTGAAGGCCGGCATCCTGATGAAGCAGGAGGGATATACCGAGGATGATTATGACCGAGCATTAGATACCCTCGGGGGCACATCTGCTGAGTCTCCAACCATACAGACGCGCAGTCTGCCCCCTAAGGAATGGAAGGGCGACAAGGAAAAGTGGAATTTCTTCAACCGGTGGGGAATGAAGATCCGGGCGACCCGTAACGTCAATGAAGCTTGGAGTGTCTTCACGACATTTTCAGATATTACCCCCAACTTCCAGGTCTACGGTGAGATGTTCCTCAAGCTCCAGGCTCGGGAATTGCATGAAGAAGCGGACCTGCTTCCTGGCGATTCGCGAGAGACATTTCCCGTCCATCATAATAACCTTAGCGAGTATGAACTCGCTAGACAGTCGCCGCCGACGGTTGCGGAACTCTACGATCAGATGATCAGCCGCGGCATCAAGCCAGAGGGATATTGCCTCTATGCTCTGGTCCGTAACGCGCGGACTATACAAGATGGACTCCGCTATCTGCGAGACAGTTCCCTCGACCCTGTCAGCGTCAACTCACTAGCATTATTCAAGATGCCATCTCATCAAGCGCTCCGGCGCATTCCCCTCCTGGCATTTAATAGCTATATTCAGCTTCTCTGCAGGCTACAGCCGGATCGGCGGGGCCGGCAGAAGTTTCATACCGAGGAAATATATCGAATACGTCATGCTATCGCATTGGTCAAGGAGAGACTGACACCCTACACGACAGAAGGCGCAACGTTTCGGCCGCCCTGGCACGCAGTGTTTAGGGCTCTAGCGAGGCCTAACATCTGTCTTACAAACGGCGGGCAAGCAGAAGACGACGCCGAGGCGCTGCGGACCTCTACCGATCTGCTGTCCAGTGTAGTCACGACTGTCGGAATGGATCCCGAGATCTTTAAATACTATTGCCGTACGATACAGAAGGTTGCCCTGTCCCGACTTGCCTCGCTACAGAGCTCCACGGAGAACCCCTACTCACAAGGGTTTGCGGCTGCTGCAGCGGGAGAACACGCACCTCTTGTGACAGGACGGCAAGACGTTCTGAGGGAGCTCAAAGCATTCTTCAACAAGTTGGTAGCAACCGTGGAACAAGCAGGAGGGCTCGAGGCGCCGACCTTTCTGCACAACATCGGTCCCGTGCACCTACACACATACGTTCGCACGCTCGCCTTCCTCGAGGACACGGACGGCATGGTGGACGTGATGCGGTGGATGTTCCGTAACCGGAGCTACCTGGACTGGGAGGCGGAGAGGAAGAGCAGCCGTGGCCCGGCGCTGATCGCGAAGACCCTCTGCGCCTTTCAGGCGTTCGCCGGGCCGCAGCTCAGCGCCGAGCAGGCGAACGAGATGGCGCGCCACATGGACGCCGTCGCGGAGGCCGGCGGGAACTGGAGGTGGCCCACCCCGGAGGAGGTGGACCGGTACGTCCACTCGGACCTGCGCGGCGGCTCGTCGCGACTCCGGCAGAGGTACCTGGCGCGCTGGTGGCAGAACGCGTTAGAGAACAATGAATTCGGTGATGGTCATGTGGACCGGGTGGCTATTGAGTGATTGTGTACGTATATAGAGCATCTAAGCAATATACCCCGGTATAGACATACGCTCATGCGAAGGAATTAGATAAAATTCAAAGAGTTAACGTTAAAGGAAAGTGGCACCTGCATCCCTGAGTCTTGTAGTTTGTATACTACTTAGTAAGCGGAGGAAGGAGGAACTGGTGGCCCTCCCTCCAGAGTCCCGGCGTTCCCGCTCGCGCCGCATTCAGGATCTGCTCCACAAAGACCCCCCTGATCTCTACAGCTTAGACTAAAGTGAGAACGGTTGGCTATGCAGGATTCGTCCCACCTTGACGCGAAATCCAGGAACTCAATTGGGCAATTCAGGTCGTCATCATCTGAACACGGCAACGTGTTGAACCAGGGATTTCACGTTTCCAACTCCACTTGCTTTCTTTTCACGTCGCGGTTCCACGTCACGAAAACGATGCTCTATACAATATCCCATCCCTTGCGCAAACCGCTACAGGGGTTTGCCCATGTCCATGACCTTGAAATTGGTCAGGCCTGGGGAGGCAGTCCTACTTTGGCAGCTTGGTTTACTTTACATCGTGAATTTATCTTCCTTGGTGTAGTTCGTGGTGATAGAGGCTCTTCCACCACGCCTGGAAACTGCGGCTCATATCCTGGCCCACCCGTCCTCGCTTCCTCTTCGGGGTGATGAAGTGAGAGTGATATGGCTCCACAACTCTGTGTCTCCTTTCCATCCGTATCTCTTTATGGTTTGCACAAGACACCCGCACCAGTCAGCTATGCTTGCGTGTCACGTCACTGTATCTAGACGGCCCGCGTGAAGCACGCCACTCACGCCAAATCGCTTCCTGATCGCCGACTCCGCAACACAATACCTCACTTCCAACTTCGGCGATCCAGGCAAGTTACGGCATGGGCGGATCTTGTGTGTTAATGAAGCTCTGTACGATCTGCTCATCCTCTTCTGTAGGAAACCACCCAAGACACCCCCTCTTGGACGTCGTCTAGTCAGTGGACTAGGAGATACCATGGATAGACGGGCCCATTTGTCGAATGGACAACGAGCTTCGGTCTTAACGGTCTACCGGCAAGAAGTCGCCAATTTAGAGTCGGTCAGCTCCGGGCCACTCCTGTGCGACGATACGGATATTTTCAGCGTGCATGTCGACGTTGATTCTTTTGAGACGCATGCTAGGACCCCGTCCCGGAGTCTTAGTTCGCCAAGTGAACTCGAGGATGTAGACGATGGGGATGTCTTGACGGCAGGAGGTCTTGACCTTAAGGCTCTTCAAGACAAAACACGAGAGGAGACTAGCTCGCATATTGGAGGACTTCTCCTGCCTAACCATGTATCTTTATCAACGAACGTCGAAGTGCGAATTCCCCTATCGACCCTAACACAACCCAGGTCTCTATTTGAGGGAGCCGAACCTCCTGCGCCCCAGACCACCGAAGCAAGGGCTGTGGCCGTTCTATTTGATGCGCTGAAGTCGCGAGGGCCGATTGAAGGCGACGACTTTTTGGAGTTTGATCTAGACGATTTCTCCATATATATCGACGCGCCTCAGTACCCTAACGAACTAAGGCCCCTACAGCATCTCAATAAGGCTGATCGTTTCTTCTTCGACGGCATTCTATCTGTGGGCGATACGCGGCTGTATCTCAAGCGCGTCCCTTTCCGTGAACTGCCAGTCGGTAATTACGGTGACGAGTATCATTCCGCGGGGGATCGGATCTGGATAAGGTCTATCCTCAACGAACTTCCAAAGAAGGAAATCTACTACAGACTGAAGTCACCGTCGGTCGAATACGCCAGATATTATACCCCCTTCTTATGGATTGCGGACTTAGCCAAGCATGTCATCGATTACTGTGAATATCTACGGACGACCGACCGCCGAGCTGTGTTATACGATTTCAAATCCCGCTTCAGTATATGGATTCTGCGAAAGCATCGGAAATCCAAAGGCTTTCGAAAATGGTACGAGGCGCATGGAGACGACGATTTTCGAGGTGCAATCGTTGCCAATATCACCTATATCTGGCGGGAAGCTTATGGCTTGGACCCCAAAAGCGCCACTTATCATCGCTTTTGGAGAGAGACTATATCACTTGACCGGTATCTCTCTAATCTTGCATTCGCTGACAAGTCGTCTGACCGAGACGGCCATGCTGGAACACCAAGCAGAAAAGCTACGGAGAACCAAAGGGTCCCCAAGACAACTGTGACTACCTATATTCACGACCTTTTCCGCCACATGAGCTTTGGGAAAGTCCTTGAGAGTGTAGAACCGTCTACGGAAGTCAAAAAATGTCAAGAAGCGGTCATGAAGCATTCTACTGTACGAAGCACGCCATCGCAAATGGATGATGGCGAACGGCACAGTTCAGGCGGCATAGTTCTCGTCGAGTCTATCAAATGCGGCGATGTGGTTTCAACTTCGCCTGATGACGCGAAAAGAACTACGACGAGGTGGAAAGTAGAGACGTCAGTCCATCATGATGATCAATATGTCTGGTATGGCCTGGTACAGCAGATCCACCAAACGGCAAGAGGAAAACGCACTTTTGATGTCATATGGATGTACCATCCGAGAGATACCCCCTGCGCGAAGATGAAGTACCCATGGAAGAATGAGCTCTTCTTGTCTGATAACTGCACTTGTCATAGCGATGTTGCTAAGGTTAGAGAAGAAGATATCATCTCTACCCATACCGTCGACTGGTTCGGAACCCCGCCCACGTCGGGCAATCTTTTCGTACGTCAAACGTATCTCTGTGATGAGCAGCGATGGGTTACGCTGCAGCACGAACACATGAAGTGCGAGGGCAAGGGTTTGTCCAGTCAATCTGAAGAGCTTGAGGTTGGCGATGCGGTTCTCGTCCAGACTCAATCAACATCTCTTGACTTGGAGAACTTTATGATCGAGGCGTTCTTCATCAGAGGGACGAAGAAGTTTGTCCGGCTACGGAGACTTTTGCGACGGAGACTTGTTGACCCTGGCGCCCCCAAGTCACCGCTGAACGAACTCGTTTATTCCGAAAGGCTCGTTGAGATAGAAGCCAAGAGTATTGCTCGAAGATGCCTGGTCAGGGCTTTCCACACCGGCGAGAGGATTCCAGCCCCTTATGGCCGTAACGGAACAGGTGACGCGTTCTTCATTACGCACCAAGAGTTGGCCACGGGGGATGGCAAGACAAGATTCGTGCCCGTTGGCCCTGACACACTCAGTCTGTTACGGCAGGGCTTCAACCCGAATTGCACTGCCAAGTCGGAGAGACTGCAAGGTCTTGATCTCTTCTGTGGCGGTGGAAATTTTGGACGCGGTCTGGAAGATGGCGGCGCTATCGAGATGCGATGGGCCAACGACATCTGGGGGGAGGCTATCCATACCTACATGGCCAATACCACGCCCGGCACATGCACGCCGTTTCTCGGCTCTGTCGACGACTTGTTGCGCCAAGCTTTGCTAGGCGGTACGAAAGCGCCACGGCCGGGAGAAGTCGATTTCATATCTGGTGGATCGCCCTGTCCGGGGTTTTCATTGTTGACATGCGATAAGACGACCGACAAGCAGCGAAAGAATCAGTCGCTCGTTGCCTCTTTCGCTTCTTATGTTGACCTGTATCGCCCTCACTACGGTTTGCTCGAAAACGTCATCCAAATGGTCCAGTCGAAACACAACCGCGATGAATGCGTCTTCTCCCAGCTTGTCAGCGCTATCGTCGGCCTAGGGTATCAGACGGAGATTCTCTTTCTCGATGCGTGGTCATTCGGAGCCTCGCAGTCCCGGAGTCGCGTGTTTCTTATGTTCACGGCACCTGGTCTTCGGGTTCCCAAAGCCCCGATACCAACACATTCGCGTCCTGACGTGCCACGACGTAAGCTTGGGTTGATGTCTAATGGACAAAGCTTCAGCCAACGTGAGCACCTGCCAACACCATTCAAATTTGTGAGTGCCATGGAAGCGACAGGTGATCTACCCGATATCCAGGACTCCAAAGCCGATTACTGCGTCGGGTTCCCCGATCATCGGTTGGCGATGGGTTATACGCCTACTTTGCGGAAACAAGTGCAGCATATCCCCACTCAGCCATGGGGAATGAGTTTCAGTAAGGCCTATTACGGTGGATTTATGGACGAATCCACGCGGAAGTTATACCCCATACAGGGGAAAACTCGTGTTAGTGAAATCTCGAGGGGCTGGGGTCGAATCGAGCCGAATAGTGTATTCCCTACGATCACTACGACTTGCTGCCCCGCAGACGCTCGCGTAGGCCAAATCAACCATTGGTATCAACCACGGCCTATCACAATTTTGGAGGCCAGGCGAGCGCAAGGCTTTCTCGACAGCGAAGTCCTTGTCGGATCGGCCTTGAATCAGTACAGGATTGTCGGCAACAGTGTGGCGCGGCAGGTGGCGTTGGCCCTTGGATTGGCCATACGGGAGGCGTGGTTCGGCACTATGCACGACGAAAAGCCTATCCCGCAGAAAGCGGCTAACAATAACCATGTCATCACCAAAAGCATCGAGACAGTTCTAAGTGCTCCCAGTGACCCGATCCTCTTGGACTCGAGTTCGGATGAGCAATCGGCTGGCGTTTCCGAACCGCTGCCTCACGAGACGCCTTTGACAACGCCTGCCATCAGCGACATGAGTGAGAGGACGGGATCAGAGACTCGCCGTAAACGGACGTCGACATTCTACGTCGAAGTCGTCGCCAAAAGGCACCGGCCCACTGTCGTGAGATTGGACGGAGACAGCGGTGTTTAACTCGACTAAACCCAAAATACAAGTGTACATCGCCCCTCTTAATCAAGCAGGACAGCACCCTCTACGGCCTTTCTTGGGCTAGGGCCACCCACATCAGCAGGTGATTCTCCTCAAGTGTACCATAACCTTGTCGGGTAAAGCTCAGCTATGGTTGGCTGGAGTTGTTTATGCATTCGACCGTGATCTGTACATACGGAGAATTTACGCCTGAGACTAGACGATAGGGAAGAAATATCATAGGAGTGTCGGCGAATCACAACAACGGCAGAAAAAGGTCGCTGAAAAGTTTTCTGCATTCCGGAAAGGGCATTGGCGAGCATTTGCAGGATAGCCCTCAGAAACAGCATTGGTGGTGTGCTGCATCCAAAGATGTGTTTGATACCCGAGTCATGGCGGCATAGGGGACGTTTTAGATAGGGGATTGATGCCTCCTGATATGTGTTGGGCCATGGGGAGTGCGGCTGTTGAAGTAGGGACTTTGAAACGAACCGCATTTGTTGTCCAGTGGCTTGGGCTATGATTGCTCCAGGGTATATGCACATGGTAGAGGAGCGAGAACATAGGATACTCAAATAGATCCCGATGGTTCGGACCTCACTCGGGGAGGTGAACTATGATATGAATACCCTTCGGTGCCACTGCAGCGTTTGTTTCAGGCTTCTGTGCGCGAGGTTGCTACGAATTCTACGTTGCACAAACGGCAATGCTGTATGTGAGCTCCGTACGGGGTAAGCTCCAAGGCTCTAATTTGAAAGCCGTGGTTGAGTGCTATTACTTTTAAACACGGTCGGTCCCTTCCCACCAAATGGCTAGCTTGCCATCTCTTCAATATGCACAATCCAAATATATACATTCACATAGAGGGGCTAAATACCCCTTACTCGCCTAGTCTCGAACCTTTCCAAACGTACTGCTAATGTGCATCTAGATAGGAGGCGGATACTTCATAGCGCTAATCCCGATACCCTCGGCCAACTCCAGGTTGGGGGTCGACCAGACCCAAGCTGCCAGTTCGACGTTAGCAACTTCAGCCTATGATATGGACCCGGGGGGGGGGGGGGCGTTCCCGGCAATT
>QJNS01000745.1:46665-116316 GCA_004154925.1 Monosporascus cannonballus
CCCCGCCCCCTTACAGCGAAATTCATCGGGATCAAGGGAAGGGTCTTCTTCATCTCCAGCCACGCGATATGCACACGCGCTTGCCGCAGCTGAAAGAAAGCCATAAAAATAAAGTCACGCTACACGCGCCGTCCAAGCTCCTTGCCGGCCCCGATTCACCACTCCGGTCTGAGCTCGGACGCGTCGGCCCCGTAGACGTCCCTGTCCTGGTGTACCACCGCTTCGATCTGACAGCCCACGACCGTCCCCTCCCGGGGGTTGTCGCGCCGCCCCGGGAAACTACCCGGTTGAGGTCTTACGACGCTATGGGCAGGACGCGCATCGACTCCTTGAGCACGGCGTGGGTAGGGCACCTTGAAGACCCGCGACCCACTTCAGCAGGCCCGAGAGGGTGCCGGCGGAGGACAGGCCCGTTGGGGAGCTCGCGCGATAGCTCCTGCCGGGCCTCGGGGTGCCGGGACAGCCAGGTACGGTGTACATGAAGGTCAGCATCCCCCCTGCTGGTGTCGGCGCCCGCCCCGATGGGCGACATGGATGATGATGCCGAGGACCTCCTCCTGCGAGAGGGGCTCGGGGTCCTTGGCGTGGCCCTGGAGGGACTTCTGGCAGAGGTCTTTTGTCGCTGCTGCTCGTCGGACTGGTCATTGTAATAGTTGTTAATCTTCCCGACGCGCATCATTGGGCTGTCGCAGACGATCCTGATCCGCGCTGCCAGCTGGCTCAGGCTCTTGTTGGCCACGTAGTCGGCAGGCGACGGGGAGCACGTATCAGCATCCCCGGCGGTCGAAGCCGTCCAAGGCGGCGACCAGGATGCCCTCGGCGTCCTCGCCGCGCCGCACGAGACCCGGCGACTCGCCGAACCCAACGCGCAGCAGCACGTCCATGGCCAAGAACTGCAGCCACTGGCCGACGTCGACGCCGCCGCTAGGGTTCTGGAAACCTTTCTGGCGGCCAAGAACCTCGAGGACTCGCCAGGAGGAGATAGATGGACGGGGACATGTTAATATCCCCAAGGCGCGACCTACCTCCTAGTCCTCCTCGCCGCCTCACGCAATCTAGCCGTGGGAATCTGCCATCAGTTCCTGGTCCTGGCCTGGTATGTGAGACCCTGACATCACACACAGAAGCATATAACTGAAGAAGAAGTGTATTAAAGGTTGCATAACCTCTACAAGGTCTTTCATAGAAGGTAAAGGTGGTAAACTCTTCTTAAATACAGATAAAAACAGTAGTAGCCAAGAGATAACAATACCGAAGTGGCCGAACCTATTTTTATTAGCCGGTTAGCTAATTAAGCTATAACGTTACAAAATTTAATATGTCCCTTTAGTTATTAGGAATTAATAATTAAAACTTTTATAAATTTGAAAAATTTCCTAAAAAGGAAACACCGTAATGGTTAATTTTCTTAAAAAATAGAAAATATAAAAATACTAGTTAAAATCCGTGTATTTCGAAATTCCCAGATTTCGAAAAGCTTTTAATAAGATTTAAACCTATACCGTTAAATATTAGAACCTAATATTATATTTTTAAACCATTGAAGTTTTGTTAAAAATTTAATATTTTAATATTTAAAGTGGTTTAAATTTCGGAAATAGAGAAAAAAAAACGGAAATAAGTATTTAAAAAAATGAAAAGAACAGCTTTCCGTTATTGGATAATATTTAAACTTAAATTAACAATTTTTTAAGTTTTTTAACATTGAAATAACGTTTTAAAAATTTAATAACTTAACGAATTATTAATATTATTAAACTTTAAAAACTTAATAAACTTATCTGTTATTATAACGTAAATAAATATTTATTTAATGTATATTCCTTTTTCTACCTATATTTTATAAAACCAATAATTATAAATATTCATATATTTTAATTTTCGAATAAATTATAGAGTTTTTTTTAAAAAATAATTCACCGTATCGTTTACTTATAAAATATTTAAATAATTGAAATTTCGCTTAATTTTAACTTAATAAGTGTAAATAACCTTAATATAAAAAAGCTTTTTATCGGTTTAGGATAAAATTAATAATTTAATCTCTGTATTTAAAATAATAAATATATTTTACTTATTTAATTTTTATACGATAAAATGACTAAATAATAATATAAAATCGTTAAAAGTTTTTCCAGTTAAAAATATCTGCCAAAAATATTATTTGTATATAAAAATAATCGTACGTTAAAATTTTTCTTATTTTCGAATTCCAAAGTTAAGGTATGTATAAAATAAACGTAAAAAAATAATTTTGTTAAAAACATTAAAATACGTATATTTTAGATTTTTATAATAATGAAATAGCTAAAAAATAAATTTAATTAAATACGGGCAAATAACAATAATTTCGTATAATAAATTTTCAATTTCTTCGAAATATAATTTCTTATTATTATCGATATTTCACCTTAGTAATCATTGAAATCTTTTTATTTAAAAACTTTAAAATAAAGTTTTCTAAATTTAAATAACTTAAAATATATATATATGATTTTTCTCATAAATATTTTATTACAATTATAATTCTTAATGATATAATGTTGCTAAATACGGATTTTAAAAAATTATTATAAATTTTTAAAATCGTTAATATAAAAACGCTATATTAACTTTGAATTTTTTTGATATATATTATATTGCAAATACTATTTATTATATTTATATTTTTAATATACCACGCAACCTTAATTAATTATTAGTTATAATATATAAGCTATTCGGAACGGAATTTAATTTTAATTCTCTTAATTCTATCATTAAATTCCGTTATTATAAGAATAATAATTATCTTAAGCTGTATAAGGTTTTTTCAAATTTTAAATAAAAGTTCAAACGTATAAATCTTTATAAAACAACATACGTAAACTAACTTATCGAAATCGTTATCTAAAAATACGATAATAATATTAAATTAACAAAATTTGACATTAAATCAGATTATAATAATTATAACTATAAAAAAAACTTCGCTATTAATGTAAAACCGCAAACGTTAAAATCTTTATCGAATTAAAAATTATAAATGATTATAATTTAACTTTAAATTTCTACAATATTTTATATTAATTAAATTTATATTTAATGATTTATATTATCTGCGTAATATCGTTAAAAATTGTATTTTAAATCGTTTTTTATAGTAAAATAATAATACTTAGTCGTTTTACTCGATATATTTAATTTTATTTTTTGCGTAATTACTCTTTAATTTTTAGTACATTTTTATTATATTGGTTTTTATTTATTTTAAATATAATGAAAAGCTTAAGACGATATAAATAATTATATTTAATTGTAACTAAAAAAGAACGTTAAAAAGATTAAATACATATTCTATTTTTTAAAATTTAAATTTATAATCAATATTTATTTAAATAATTTTTTATTTTACGTTTCAAAATCGATTATAATTATTTAATCGAAGAAGCTTAATTGCGTATAGTATTATAGTAATTAGAAAAACTTTAATAATATACTTTAAATTTTATCCGATAATAATATGTGAAATTATTAATAATTGAAAATCTTAAAAGTTATAATAATTTCGGATATAGATAAAATATAGTTATATAACTTTTTATTTTAAATTATTCGTTTTATTAAAAATATTTATAATTATTATAATTATATCGTATATAAAGCTTTTAAATTTAATTTACGTTATCGTAATTTTTACAGCTTTAATAAATTTTGTATTTAAAAAATATTATTAAAATAATTATTAAATGTTTTAAAAATTATTATTATAGCTAAACTAAGGATATTTATTATTAATCTGATTATTTAATTTCGCAATTCCGAACGAAATCTTTTTCCGTTTGTTTAATATTTTTCGTTTAGTAAAAACAACGTATTATTAATAAGAGAATTCATATCTAATATATTATTACTTACGTATTTTATAAAATATCAAACATATGTTTTAAAATATATTTTTTAAAACTTTTATAATTTCTCGAATAGTTTCTGTAAATGTATAAATTTTTAAGCCGAGCCATATAATATTTATTACGTTTATCTATAAGTTTTTTTCGACTATCGATATTTTGTTTTTTTAATAAATTATTGGTTAAAACTGTAAATAAATATATTATTAATAATATATATAATTATTGATATATTTTCTGGCTTTAAATTCAAAAAAACATTATTATTAATAATTAAATAATATAGATTTATAATAATTATATTTCAGGTATATTTATAAGCGTTTACTGATTTTATAACTTAAAAAGCCGAAAACTTATAAAATATATTTATATTAAAAATTGTTTTTGCAACTTATTTTCGAAAATATTTCATTATACGATATAATTATTTTAATATTAATAAACTTTTTTTAAAAAACAGTATTATATTAATTAAAACGATTAAAACTATTTTTTATTTAAAAATATAATTAATTGTAAATTTAATACTTAAATAAGTATGTGAGAATACAGCCCCTATAAGGATAAGGCTGGTAGCCAACCAATTACCGATCAGCCACCAACCTACTTATTAATATAAATCCACCATCTGGCAGCTAATAAAAAATGCTAAATAGAAATAACTTAATATATTTATTTCTTGGAATTTATTTCACGACTAATCGGAAATCACCTTACTTAACTTACAATTATCCATTATTTTATAATTTTTTTATTTATTATAAAAGGTAACGCGATAATTACCAAAAGCAAAGCTCGCCGACTACAAAACGAACCTAAATTACCAGTCGAAAAGATCGCCGATCGGAACCCAACCGACAAACGATGAATTACGGTACGGGAACAGGCGAAAAAGCCTATAACGGAACCCTAACGGACAAAGGACCATAATTTTTGGGATCCTAAATCCCCTTATATATATAATAAAAACGTATTTCGATAACTGTTAACTAAACGGTCGGAAAATAAACGTAACATAACGAACGCGTTCCGGAATTCAAAATAAAAAAAAGTTAAACCCTTTAATAATAACCAGATTTTAAAAATTATTCGTTAATAAAACGAATAATATTCGGAATTATTTTAATAATTAACTAAACAATAAATAATAATATAAATTAAAAAAAATAAAACTTTATAAATTAATTATAATATCGTTAAAAACACTTAAAGGTAATAAACGAATATTACGTTATAATTATCCGAAATTTTCCGAACGTACGTTAATTAAAAAAAATTAAATAAAAATTATTACGGAAATTTACGTGAAAAAATTAAGGCGAAATGCTTTTACTTATATCCAATAGGCTATAGGCCATATAAACGTTTTTATTACGAATATATAACGATTATACCGCGTTATATTTAATTATTTTAATTACGAAAAAAAATAAAAAATAAAAAATTTATAGATTTTTATTAGGAAAAATTATATAAATCTTAATTTTTTCGATAAAAAATATGAGGAATAATTTATGGAATTATAACAGTAATCCAATTAATCGCTATTAAACTTTTACGTTAAATAAAAGTTTTTAATTTATAAAACAAAGTTTATAAATATTTTCAGCCCGGAAAACGATCGAAATAACAAATATTTTACTTTTATTTACTTTTATAAATTAATATTAAAGTTATAAAATATTTTATTACAAAAAAACGTTAAATTAAAACGAATTTATAACGTAATAAATAAAGCAAAACGTTATTAAAACATTTAAAAAAAGTAAAAAAAACCGATTATTTTCCGTTAAAAATATTAATAAAAATAAACGATCTTATTTTAATATTTTCGAAAAAAAAACCTTAAAATAAATTAAAAGCATTACATAAAAATAATAAGAATTATAGGCATTTTTATAATTTAAAGATAAATAATCGCTAATTTAATTCCGATCGGAATAAATTTATATAACTTAATATCCTTAATTTTTATAAAAACCTATTTAAATATTATAACTGTAAAAAGCTAAATTACAAAAACATAAATTACAAATAAAAAAAATACGAAAACTTTGCTATTCCGGCCATATAAAAATTAACCTCCAAAAACCGTACAAAACTTTATAATATATAACGATAAATTAAACCAATCCCTAGATATAAACCTAAAAAAAAAGCCAGAATAAACGTATATATTTAATCCATTTCGATTAATAACTACAAAACGGTTAAAATAAAGCCGCCTTTTAAAAAAGGGTATTTATTAAGAAAAATACGAAAAACGTAACGGTATAAATAAATATAAATACCGGAATATAAATAAATATTATAAGCAAAAATTTAACGAAAAAGCTTAATTTCTAATTAATCTCCGTAAATATTCCGGGCCTTATCGGCGCCAACGGCATATATATCAAATATTATAAAATTTACGAAATTTTTATTAACATAATAAATAATAACGGAAACGAACGAAAATTTAAGTAAATTTATTTTATAATACGTTATAACCGGAAAATATCCGATTTTTTATTATTTAAACCCAAAATAAATAAATTAAGGATTTTATTAAATATAATTATATATTAATAATTATACGGATTATTATAAAAGGTTAATAAATAAAAAATCGTAAACCTAATATTTCCTACTAAGCAAATTTATACCGTTAATTTGATAAATTTAGCCGAAAAATTAAATATCCCGGAATTTAAAAAATAACAAAAATAAAAAATAACTAACCTCCTTATATATTTAAAAAATTTCTGACAAATATATTCTGAAAAAATAATAAAAAAATATTTTAATTATTAAGGGCAAAATATACAATAAACCTAATTCAAAAAAAACGCCTTTATTTAACCTAATTTACTTTATTTGAAAAACTTAAAAGAAAATATTCGAAAAATATATCCGAAAAAACCTAAAAATAAGCCGGATATATTATTCGAAAACGGACGTAAAAATATTAATATTATTTGTACTTAAAAAAGATAGTAATTTCCGATTATACGTCGATTATAAAAAGCTAAATTAAATAACGATAAAAAATTAATATTTTTTACTTTTAATTTTAAAAATAATAAATTACCTAAAATTAATTAAGATATTTTCGAAAATTAGTTTTAAAAATACTTATTACTATATGAAAATTAAAAAGGGCAATTAATAAAAAATCGCTTTCCAAATACGGTATAAGTAATTTAAATATACGGTTATATTATTTAGCCTTATTAACGTATTAATTATGTTTTAAATTTATATATATAAAATATTAATTAAATTAATTAATTATATATATATAATATATTTAAATAATATAATTATTTATTCGGATAACGAAAAAAATATGCAAAATATTTTTAGTTAATTTACGAACGGCTATTATAATATTAATTATTTATTAAAATATTTAAATACGAATTTTTTATTTTTTTTTAAAATTTATAATTAATACTAATAATTTAGAAATGGACCGCCAATAGGTTAATACTATTAAAATATTATTTAAATTAAAATCAATTTATAATATTTAAATATTTTTGGAATTTACAAATTTTTATCGGAAATTTATCGCCTATTATTTACATATTACCGAATCTATTATTAAGCTTTTAAAAAGGGCGCAAAGCAAAAAAAAAAAATAACAAAATTCCGGTAATCCGAAAAAGTTAAAAAGGCGTTCTAAAACTTAAAAAATACCTTTTAATCAGTAATTATCTTCCGACATTAAGATAACGCCAAAAATATTAAGGTTAAAATAAATATTTTAATAAAAACTATATTAGGGATACTTTTATAAAAATACGGAAATATTAACGCCTAATTGCATATTAATCGTAAAAGCTAAATTTAACCGAAAAACGGTAAATTATAAAGCAATAAAAATTATTAGTAATTATAAAAAACTTAAAATATTAACGGTAATACTTTAAGGATACGGAAATTTTTTTAATACTTACCAATTATATAACGCTAAAAAATATAATAAAAGCGCTGGCGCGTAACCTTAAGGGAAAATTAACTTAATAGGTTTATCGCCTTATATAATTTAATTTTAAAATCTAATACTAATCGGACGTTATTAACTTAGCGGATAAATTATTTAAACGCCCGAATTATATATTAAGGAAAATCGCATATAGAAACATAATCCCCATATTATCTAAAAAATTCTGACTTACGAATAATATGCCGAAAAATATACGGAAAATAATCGCAAATATATAACGTAATTTAAAATATTATAAAAAGACAAAGGGCCTTATAAAAATAACGCAAAATTCGCTTATTACAAAATTTCTAAATAGATTTCAGATAACGAAAATTTAAATAATTATTATCTGTATAAAAAAAACGGAAAGTTTTTATTATATAATTATAAGAAATTTTTTTAAGAAAAATAAAAAATTATATATTTATTAAATTTATCGTTTATAAATAATAATATAAATACGAATCGCAATAATAATACGATTAATAATTAAATAATAATAACTGCAAATTACGACCGTATTATAATCGGATTCCGAAAAATTTAAAAAGGACAAAATTAATACTAAAGCTATTATTTATAATTAATACGTTTTACGTTTTTTAGCAAAAAAATTATTGAAGGACGAAACGGCATTTTAGCCGAAAACCTCCCAATAATTTTATAATCAGATTCGAAAATTATAAATTAAAAACTTAAATATTATAAAATTAATACGGATAATTAAACACTACGCCGGAATAAAAAAAAGATATTTCCTAAATTTAAATAAAATTTTATATTATCGGAATAAATTCGTAATCTTATTATAAGGCGTTTTACAAAAATAATTAATTAATTAATATTATAATAATTTAAAAATAAAATATATAAAATATATCCATATATTAAAATTAATATCCAAAAAGTTTTATTAAGAAAATATAATAAACGATATCCGAAAATATATTAAGTAATATCTAAATTATTAAGGCATAATAAAGCCATATTATAAACCATATAAATAATTATAACCCTTATTATTACCTAAATAACTTTTCTAAAAAATCTTATTAAATTTTATTACGGGATTTTTCAAAAGCCTAAGTTTAAATAAGTTAAAATACGACGTAATTCTGGTAATCGTCGACCGCTTTACGAAATTAAAATTATTTATTTTTACAGTTAAAACCTTAATTATAGCCGAATTAGCCCGATTATTTTATAACGAAATTAAATACAGATTCGGTACGCTAACCGGAATTATTAATAATAAAAATAAATTATTAATAAATTAATTTTAAGGGGAATTTTGCAAAAAACGAAATATTAAACGGCGAATATCGATTACTTATTATCCGTAAACCAATAAATAAATAAAACATACTTATTAAGTCCTAAAATATTATTTTCGTAAATACGTTAATAAATATTAAATTAATTGGACAAAATTATTACGAAATACGGAATTTACATATAACAATACGCGAAACATATTTACCGGCCGTTTTCCGTTTAAAACCTTATATAAATATTATTTAAAAATAATAAAATATCTTTTATAAAAATTTAAGGGATAAATATAAAAAATTAAAAAACGCCTCGAAAAAATAATAACTATTTATTAAATAATATATAAATATTAAAAGAAAATAGCGGTAACCCAGAAAAAATATTATGATTAATATTATACGCTTATAAAATTTTAATTAAAACCATAAATAAATTTATTAACCAAAAACTTTAAATTCAAAAATTAAAAATTCGTACCTATTTATATCCGAGTTATAATTAAAAAGCAAATAAATTCCCAAACGTACAAAATAATTTTTCTTATTAAATATTAACGGATACATAATATATTTTTAATATCCTTATTAAAACTATAACATAACCGGAAACCGGACGACGTCTAAATAACATTACCGGACCTAATAAAGAAATAGAAAAAAATAAATAATAAAAAATATCGTCTGTTACCGAGATAACCGGGAGTAACGCGAATATCTAATTAAATAAAAAGGCTGGCCCGCCGAGTACAATACGTAAAAGCCTTAAAAGCACCTTAAGTACGCATTTAAAATATTATAACGTTACGAAAAAAAATTAAATACGTATATAAAAAATAAAATAACTTAAAGATTATAAGGTAATAACAGCCTAATCGGAAATTAATTACCTAATAATTACAAAAATTACATAAAATAATTTTAAACAAAATTAAAATATTAATATTAAAATATTACCTAATTACATAATTATTTTTAAACTTTTGGCAAATAATTATCTTATTATACATTAATCGGAAACTTATAAATAACGTAAAAAAAATTAAATTTTTATTTTAAAAATAAAATTTCGCGGTTAACCATTAAACCTTACGTTAATTAATTTTTAATAGGCGTATTAAGGAAATTAATATAGGAATATCGGAAAATAATCGGAAAATATATAACGGCAAAAAACGAGTACGTTTATTAAATTTGTTAAGCGTAAAACCCGAAAACACTTAAAAATATCTTACTTTTTACGAAAAACAAAACCTAAATAACCAGAATATAGTTTATTATTAATTGAAAATAAGGCGCCGTCCTTAAAGCGTTTAACGTATTTAGGTTTAATAATAATTTCGTCGGGTAAAGCCATTTTTTAATTATAGTTCTTAATAAGTATTAAAATTTCGTTAAAACGTTGGAAAACGGGCGGAAAATACTTATAAGTAGGGAACGTAATAATATAACGGTTTTCGAAAATAATTTTATTTATAAAAATATCTTAAAATTACGTTTAATCGGAAATTAATCGCAAAATAATAAAAAAAGGACCATAATACTTACAAAAAAAAACTTAAATTTACAAACTTATAAGATAATATTAAGATTAAATTTCCGTAACCATAACGAATAATCGGAAATTAACCTTAATTATATTAAAAAAACGATATTCCTTAATAATATTTACGTTAAAAACGAATTTAACTTCGCGAAAAATATCAAATCGACGACCGACCGTAATTACGTTAAAATATTTATATTAGGTACCCGTAATACGAACCTTTTCGAATTCGTTAATTAACTCCTAATTATCAGTACCGAATTAAAAAACCGTTTAGGCGGTATCTTTAAGGATAATCGAAATTTAAATAAAAATTAAATAACGATATTAATAATATTAGGAATAATTACTTATCGTACGAAAAATTTTATAATAATAATTAATTATAACGTAATTTAAAACGTCCGAAACTTAAATGCAAACCGTACGGTAATCGAAATAACGTTATATTATATAAATATAATACGGCTTATTGCCGCTTATAATACGATTAATATTTATTTTACTATCGGCGTCGAAAGGATAATATTAAAGGAAATTTTAATTCTTTTTAATATTAAAATATTATTTCTTCTAGAACTCCTTACGAAAAAAAGATATAACGAACGAAAATAATACGTAAAATAAACGGAAAAGGCAAAATAAAAATGAAAAAAAAAAACGGAAAACCGAACGGAATACGTACGTAATAGGAATAAAGATATAAACACAAAAAGAAAAAAAAGGCAAATAAAGTGGGGTTAAAAACGGATTATAATAAGGAACTAGGCGGAACATAATTAATTACGTAATATAATATGTATTAATTATTACGGCAACCATTTACAACATAATATAACGGTAAATTATCGGCAAACATATATAACCAAACCTACGAAATACGTTATATCAAATTAATAATAATACTGTTAAAAACTAATAACTTAAAAGGGGGAAATAATTATAAAAATATAACCCCTATAAGGATAAAGCTGGTAACCGACCAGCTACCGATCAGCCACCAACCTATTTACTAGTATAAATCTACCATCTGGCAACTAATGGGAAACGCCAGATGGAAATAACCTAATATACTTATTTCTTGGAATCTGCTTTACGACTGGTCGGAGATCACCTTATCCAGCCCACAGCTATCCATTATCTTACAAAGTAATAATTTTTATTTTTTTATATTCGTTAAAAATCTTATTAAAATCGAAAAAATTAACTTGTATTATATTTACAAATGGATTTTTGTTAATTAAATATTATTATGATATTTTCTTTTTTACTTTAATAATTAAATGATTTAATATTAAATTATTTAAAGTAAATGAAGGTTTATTCTGATAATTATCTATATTTTCTTAAAGGCTGATAAATTTAAATATATAACATTTTAATATTATAATATAATGTTTTTTAAAGGCTTTAAAAAACGAGAAGTTATTATTATTAAATCTTTTTTATAAAATTAACTTAAAAAAGTTTTAAAATTAAAAGATTTAAAACAAAATTCTTATTTTCGTTTTCTGAAATAATAATAATAGTTTTATAAATACTTTAAAACTTTTTAAAATAATATTATTTTCGTTTTTTTCTGTTATTACTTTGGTATTACGCATAATAAATTAATATTTAATTTAAATAAAGTTTACTATTTTTATTTTTAACGTTTTATAATCTATAATATTTATTTTATAATTTTAAGAATTCTCAACGCATTAAAACAATTAGTACTAAATTAAGTTAATAAAAACTTTAAAAGTATATAAATAATTATTTTAAAAAATATTAAACTTTTTAATAATATAACACGTAAAATCTTTTCGTATATTTGCGCTTATGATATCGAAAAACGGTTTTCTTATTAAATATTTTCCTTTAACTTTTAGTAAATATAAATAAAAAAAATAACTTTATAAATTTTAATATAAAGATCGGAGTAAATATTTAAAATATAAATCTTTTGAAATTATATCCGCTAATAATATGATTAATTTATAAATTTATAAAACATTTATCAAGAAAAACTTTAAAACAAATTCAAATATTTATAATTTACTTTTTTATAAAATATTTAGTTTCTTTTTTATATTAATAAAAAATTTTAAAATATCTTTAACATACTATATAAGTACGCTGGATACATAAATACGCTGAACACGTTTTGGCATTTCGCGATAACATATTCAAATAAAATAACCATAATGCAGTAAATTAATTCAAATTAATCGGATTTTTTATTGCTAGACGTATTTATAGCTTCCTTATAAGTACGCGCATTATGTCCGAGCTTGCTGCAGACGCTATATTTTCGTTTTTTTCGTCTAAACATTTGTGCGATAATTACTTCCAGCTGCTATTAATTGCAATTATTTACTATTATTCTTTTTTGTAATTATAAAAGCTTATGCCTTTTTAATAGTAAGTATTTTTTTTTTAAAAAAAACGTATATTTTTAGTTTTTCAGCGTTTATTAAGGACATAATTCGTTTCGCAAAAGTTTTTTTTTTTCGAAAAAAGCGATTTTATACAAAAGTATTAGATTATTTTTATTAAAAAATTAACCAATTTAATTTTTTTATTGGCGAATTAATTTGGTAATTTTTGATTTTTCTTTATAAATAACGTTTTTGTTAAATCGTTTTAATAATATTCTTAGAGGTTTTCGCAGATAAGAAGATAATAGAATTAGTAAAAGTAAGCGACAAAACGGTCGATATAGATATAATTAAAGTTTTTACCTGAAAAAATGGGATTAAAATCGAATAAAAAAATTTTGCTTTTGCAAATCCAGATTTAATATTATCGGCCGTTATAATAGCTTTGAACGCGTTGTAGAAACCGGCAATAAAACTCTTTTTGGCGATATAGATAATGTGCTGCCGTATAAAATTTTCGATATATAACGAATAAACGCATTTTAATACGAAAAAACAAGGTACGTCAAAGGGTTGGAATTGATAAAAAAATGGGCAGATATATAAAACGTAATAATGCCGTTATTCGCGTAATAATTTTCAAATTAGATCAAATAGTAATCTTCGTAACGGTTGAAAATAAAAAGATATTTTAAATTTTTGACACGCGTTTTAATATATTTATCGAAATGTTTAATTTGTTTTAAATTTAATTTATTTATTGTTTAGCCGTTTTCGTTTATAACAAACTTTTAATCGGGTAAAAATAAGTTATCGGCGAACTAGCGAAAAAGGTAGTTTTTTTTAATAAAAATAATAAATAAGAATAAAGCCCAGCTTTGAAAGTTAACGGCTTATATTACTATAAATTAATTCCAAGTTCCTTATTAAGCTTATTTAGATTTTTTACGTTTTTCGGCGTTAATAATAATTATGCTTGCTGTTATAAGAAATCCTATTAAAAATCTCGTTTCGTCGAAATTATAAATATTCTTTTTTGAGATACCATATTTTACGATTATAGCCCGGATAAATTTAAATTACTTTCGAAGAATATCTAGATTTTCGCATAAAATCCTTTAGTAATTTATCGGTCGGTTTAAACGCGTTTTAATTTTTTTTGCCGTCTAATAAAGTTAGATATCTAATTAACCTCAACGTATATCGCGACGTATTACGCAAGCAATAAATATGCTATATTTTTAACGTATTAAAACCGGATAAAAAACGTTCGTATATTAAGGTTAAGGACTTTTTCGACAATCGATTTTTTTTAATCGGTATTAATTTTTGTAAAAGAAGAAAAATATCGGCTCGGACGCGTATATCGTTATATCGCGTTTCTAAAATGGAATATAGGATATTATAAATAGAACTAAACTTTTTATAACTAATTTTCGGGTTATTTTTCTTAGCTTACACGGCTAGGTTTATTCTCGATTCTTTTATAAGCCGTTCCATATAGTAATTGTTAAAAAATAAATAATTGAAATCGGATGATAAAATTATTAAAAGAAAATATCCAGCTCATTTATATGTCCAGCTCACTTATATAGTACATTATTTATTTTAAAATTTTAAAATTTCGTTTAATTAATTAGATTTAATAATATTGTTAATAAAAAAGTGCTTCTTAAATAAATCTTTATACTAATATTTTCCCATTAAACTATTATTATTATTCTGGTTATTATTATTTGTGTTATTTTAAAAATATATCTCTTTAATTAAGAATTGTTTTATTTAAAATAATACTGAACGTTTTTTATAATTTTATATAATTTTGGAACCGTTTTATTAATTTCTATGCGGATAATATTGTAATAAAAACCTCATTTTTGAATATAACTTGTTTTATCGTAATACTTTAAATAATAAAAAATCAGATAAATAAAGGTTAAGAACTTTAAAAAACTATAAGCAACTGTAATATTAGATAATAATTGATATATAAAGTTTTCTAATTTTAATATATATTTTTAATATGTAAATATTTAAATATTTATTTATATTAAATATTAAGTTCGCAAATCCGAATATTATCATTAAATTTAAACCTTTTTTAAAAGTAATTAACCTTTTTCAAAATATAATATTTTTATTATACTTAATAATACTTAAGATAAACGAATTAATCTAAGAATTTATAAATCTTAGTGAGTATCCTTTTTAGATAATGTATAAGATTTATTTCTTATTATATATTTTTAAAACCTTTTCGAATTTCGAATGATTTGTGTTATATAAGATATACTTGTTCATTATTTTATTTTAAAAATAAAAAAACATAAGAAAAATTGGTATTGTTTATAAAAGTAATCTTAAAGTTCCATTACTATTAATATGTATTTATAACATATTCATTTTTATATTAACGTAATGTTCGAAAATGTTATATTTTTTAAAAGGTTTTAAGAAAGAATTTACAAGTTCATCTTGAAATAATATTTTTTAAAGTTTAATTAAATAATTATAATTTTAAAAATAATACAAACGGTAACAGAATGTAATATTTAAAAATATAATAATTAAAAAAATAAATGTCCTTAATAGCGGAATAAAAGGTATACTATAAATATAATAACGAAATTTCGAATAACTTTAACAAATCGTATATAATAAATATATCAAAACGCGGTTAAAAAATGCGAATCGGGCTTATAACTATAAAACTTTAACATTACATACAAAAGCATACAACTAAAATATATATATATATTAAAGGTTATATAACTTATAAAAAGTTTTTTATAAAAGGTAAAGCTGGTAAACCCTCCTTAAATTCAGATAAAAACTGTGGTAGTCAAAAAATACAGTCGAAGTGCAAAAGTCTCGGTTTAGTCTCCACACTCTATATTTGTCGACTAGCAGGGAGTACTCTAGCACCCTATATACGGAAGATTCCCTTTGATCGGAACATATATGTTCCGGGATTGGATCATCTTAAAGTGCAGTGCGCGTTTTAAAGCATCTATAACTAATTATTAATACATATATAATTAATATCCCTTATATCTGATAATTAAAAGTCTTATTTGCTTAATAAGGGCATATATTAATTAATTAATTAATTATTAAGATAATATAAGTTATATATTAGTTATAATTATCGAAATACGTTAATAATAATAATGGTAACCGTACCGTTAACGTTTTTCGTTATCTAGAAAAAACTTAAGGACCTAAAACTGCTTTAAAGACGAATTCTAATTTAAAATATATACGTTCGATATTTAAAATTATATCGATCTTAATTAAAACCTTTAGTAATTTATTAAACTTATAAAACTTAATATAATTTTCTACCTAAAAAAACAAATCCGTTATACGATATGAATTAATTCCTTAAGCGGGTTTTTATTTATATTTATATTTTCTGGAAAAGTTATGGAAAAAATCGATTATACTAGTTATTTAACGAATATATTTAAAATAACGACCAAAACTAAATAAGCTTATAATTAGGATTTTACGGCATATATTTATAAAAATCAGAAATACGAGATTTTTGGTAAAAATATTAACGATTTTACGAAATGGATTTTAATATTGATATTTTTAACGATTAAAGAAACCAGTTCTTTTTTTAGGAAAAACCTTATGAAAATAATATATTAGCTTAAGCGAATTAGACAAAGTATATAATAATAAGTTCCTAATTAATATTTAACGAAAATATCGTAAAACGTTAAAGTAAATTTCGAAATTTAGCAAAAAGTTAAACAAATGGATTGTAAAATAGCAAAAGATTATAGTTTTAAGACAACGATATAATGTTTTAAAAACGAAAACGATAATTATATGGGTTAATAACTTATATATAATGTTAAATTTTATAATTAAGATATAGATTATTATTTTTTAAATGATAAAAAAGGCCGAAATCGATAATAATATAATTAATTTTTAAAAAACGGTAATTAATTTTTTAAATTATTAAGTTATAATTTATTCTATATTTATACTATAAAATATTAAGGTAACGTTTTGAACGTTTTACGGAATATCTATAAATTTCTTTAATTAGGATAATCTTAATTAAGAAAATCTTAAAAACATTAATTTTTAATTACAAGGAAACATTTTAAGCCGTAAGCCGAAACGAAATAACCTTAAAGATTTTTATATAGACCGAAACGGTAATAAACGAAAACGTTGAAAATTAAATATATAAAATACCCGTTATAAAACGTAATTAATTAATTATTATATTTTATTTAATTATTATTATATATTTTTTAGGAAAATTCTAAACCATTTCCGTTTTAAAAATAAAATAATACTATATATTTAACAATAAATTTCCGCCGATTACCTTTTAATGGAAAAAATTAATATCTTATCGAAAATTATGGAAAAACTTATTATATAAAAAATAAATTAATTTTTAAAAAGAGCACGATAAATATTAACATATTTTGTAATTATTAATTAATATAACGTTATGAATATTTTATTTTATTTTTCAAGAAATTTAATTATTTTGGATTTAAAATTTATATTATATATTTTTAATTTAATTAATAAATTCATAAACCTTTAAATTTACTATATAAAATAATAAAATATATATAAATAATAATTTTGTTATAATTATTGGATACGAAAAGATTAATATAGTTTTTCGAAACCTTAATAATACGAAAGTATTATATTTATACGACGTAATGTATTACGAAAATTTTGTAGATAATTTGATATTTTTTCAGTAGTTCTGGAAAAAAGTTTTTAATATAATAATCGAAAAATTAATAATTTTATTCGAAATAAGTATAATTAAGTAATTATTACGTTACAAAATAAATTAAGTTCACTCGTTATCGAAAATATTTATATAATAATTATTAATATAATTTTACTAATTTAGAAACAAAATATTAATTCGCAAATAATAAAATTATTACGAATTAATAACGTTATTATATATTATTTAAAATTAAGATATCTAAAATTGGAAATAATTATTTAATTATAGTTCTAGACGAAAAAAATCTGCTTAAAGAATTTTATAATAGTTAAATATTAAGTATATAATAAGGCGAAAGTTAAAAAGCTAATATATCGCAAATTAAAAAAGGAAATATTTCGATTAAAATAAAAAATAATTATTAATTTCATAAATTTTAAAAAAAGCCTTGAAAAGTATAAATACGTTATGTTTATTACTGATAAATATTTAGGTTTTATTTAGGATATTTATTTTAAAAACTAAAAACAAAATATATTAATTATAGCGTTTTGATATATTTTAAAAATTTTAAACAATTAAAATATGGTTCGTTGATAAATAATTAAATACGACAATAAAATTCTGAAAAATTATTAATTTCGAAATATATTTTAATTATTTTTTTAGTATTACACTTAAACCTTTAAAATTATATATTTAGGTTCACAACGGAAATATAAAGCGTTCAAGAGGTATAATTAAGAAAAAAACGATTATACTAGGAAATAATATTAAATTATTTTCGTTTTTAATTATATATATCTTTAAAACGATAATATATTTATATAACCGTACCTTTAAATACGCATCTTTTTGGCAAAACCTATATAAAATTTATTATATTTACGTAATATATAAAAACGACATTATAATATTTGATCGAAAGCTATAACAAATTTACTTACGAATATATGGTTATATAGCTTACGCTATAATAATTATTATTATGAAAAAAAAACAAAAATTTTAAAAGTTAAATTATAAAACGTAAATTAATTATTTTGTAGGTTATCGATTTACGAATATTTATGAAATTTAAAACCTATTAATTAATAAGGTTATTATTATTCGAAATATATAATTTAACGAAAGAATTATTTTTTTATATAGCATTAAAAATGTAAAAAACATTTTTTTATATATTATAAAAAAAGTTACCAAAATTGTTGCGATAAATAAAAATACCTAATAAAAACGATAATTATTTAATTTATATA
Organism: Monosporascus cannonballus; assembly: GCA_004154925.1. Classification (NCBI taxonomy): domain Eukaryota; kingdom Fungi; phylum Ascomycota; class Sordariomycetes; order Xylariales; genus Monosporascus; species Monosporascus cannonballus. Next base: position 65,697 of record QJNS01000745.1, read on the forward strand.
AAAACAATAATGATTTAAATAAAATAATTTAATTGCCGGCTAAATAAGAAAAATAATTTTAAAAAGGTATTAGCGTCAAATACGTACAAAATAAGAAAAAATAAATCTGTTCTTAAGAAATTAATTATCCTTATATAATCGTTATATTTAAATTATTTTCATTTTTAGACCATTATTGCTATTAACGTTTGCCTTAATAATTATTACGATTATTACGCCGATAAAAATAGAAAAAATAATTTTAGGTTTTTTTTTATTATTTAATCCAAAATGATAATAAAAAATAAAAATATTTTACGGGTTGTAAACAAAAGCTTCCCGTATATTCCGTACCAAAAAGATATTATTCGAAACGAATATAAAATATAAGAAACCGTATTTAATATAGGACGTTTAATTTTTTTTGTAAATACGTACGATAACCGGCCGGTAAGTTAAAAAAGTTTAAGGAAATTAATTACTTAAAATATACGTTATTTTAATCGGAAAAGTAATAATACTTTGATATATAAAAAAGTATTTAAGTTATAGGACTGGATATATAAACGTAATCTATTGTTATTATCGTAAGGTTATAAAAAGTTAAATATATATTCGTTAAAGGAAATATTCTATAAAGCCGAAAAAGCTTATTTGTAAAATTATCAGAAAATACGATTTTGAAAAACCGTTAATTAATTTTTCTTAAAAGGAAATAAGTTTTAAAATATATATAAATATATATTTATAAGTTTAACAAATATAATTAATTCTAAAAATATAAAACCCGTTTTATTATACGAAGTAATTAATAACTTAGTACTATTTATAGCGATATATACGTAATTACCTTCGCTGAAAAATTATTTTAAACTTTAATCATTATTACCCTTAAATTCGATTTAAAATTTAAATAACATAATATTATAAACGCTTTTATAAATATTAACTTATTTTACGGAATATAAATAAAAATATCTTTAAGATATTTGTAAGATAATAAAACTTTTTTAATAAGAAAAATATTATATAAATTAAAGAAAATATTTTTGTTATAATAAAAAGGTTTTATTAAAATATTTAAAAAAATTAGGATTTAACTTTGTTCCTTACGAACCTTATTATTTTATTCGTTAAGGAATATTTATTTTCTTTTTTATAAATAATATTATTATAACATATTACGAAAAAAATTAAAATTTCGTCGATTAAGTAATTTAATAAATATAAAAATGGTATACTTTAATAAAAAATAAAAATTTACAGTAATTTTTCGGTATCGAAATAATTAAAAATAAATTTAATAAAAAATTTGGTTATCTGAATCTAACTTTATAAATAAATTAATAAATTTAATACTTTTAAAACATTTAAATAATTTCCTAAAAATACTTATAATTAATATTAAATTATTGCCGAATTTTAATTTAGCTTATTTAAGCTGTATTAATAAATACTAGAAAAAAATCGGTTTTATTTTTTTCGTCATAATTAATACGTAACCCGATATATTTTTTGCAATATCCCGATTTACCCCATTTTATTTAAACTTTAACGACGTATATTATAAAATTGCCGACCGAATTATATTATACTTAATCGGAATTAAAACATTAATATTATAACTTAGGAATAAAGATTTATTAGATATCTGGAATAATATTTTTTTTGCAAATAATATGATTAATCGAAATTTTTTTAAATTTACATCATCAAGTTATTCGAAACAATAATAAAATAATAAGCAAATAAGCAAAATATAATAATTATTTTTATAACAAAAATAAACTTATTATTTTTTACGTAAATTATAAAAAAATCCTATTTAATTTTCGATTAATTAAAAAATTAAAAATTATTTTATATATAGAACCGTTAAATATATAATACGATAATTAATAAATTATATAGCTTATTAATACCGATATTACCTTATTAATAACGAAATTACGGTATATAAATATATATAATTATTAGTTATAATAAGCCGTAAAAAGAAATTTAATTAAAGTAAATCATATATTTACGGGCAATATATTAGTTAACAGTTTAACGTAAGCTTTATTACGTAAACCCTTTAAGCATTTTAAAAAATAATTAGGATTAATAAATATTACGAAAATTTTCGATTAACGGAGAAACGCTTTGCGAAAAATTTTAAAGAAGGAATTAATTAATTAAGAAAATTTAATCGCCGGAAAAAAAATAAAATGGATAATTATGGCTTTAGGAATTATAATAATTAATATCGTGAATGCTTTAAGGTATTAAGGGGGTATATCGGTTAATAGGGGGTGCTCTAATACCCCATATACAGAAGATTCCCTTTGATTAGAACATATATATTCCGGGCATGGGTTACCTTGGAGTGCAGTACGCGTTCTAGGGCACCTGCAACTAGTTATTAGTACACGCACAACTGGTGTCCCTTGTATCAGGCAATATTCTCAACCACTATTTTCACAACTTCACTTATACGTTTTTTATCAATTCTTAATAAAATTGCTAGCGATTTTAATAGCTTGCAAAGAAATAGATTATATATACGGTAAGTTGTTTTAATATTTCGTATATTAGCCCTAAGTTGCAATTACAGTTTTGATTTGTTTTAACATATTATTTATTAAATTATTTAATATAAATTTTGCGAATTTGGTTATACAGTAATTATAATAACAGTAAGTAAATCTAGAGCTTTTTACGTATTGCCGAATAACTTAAAATTTTGCTTCCTTTTTTGGATACGTTTTTTTAGCAGCTTTTATACGTTTTTAATAAGGTTTAAGTTAGGCGAATATGGAGGCTATTTTAATATTTTGACGGCCTGCCTTTAAAGCTATCCCTTTACGATTCGAACGATATGAACGGAAACGTTATTTTGTATAAAAATAAAGTCGTTATTAAGGTATTCGGAGAAGTATTCGTTAAGGTAATTACGATAAACGCGGCCGGTTATTCCGCTCCGAGCGGCCTCGGGGTCCTTATTAAGAACTATTAGGAAGTTCCGTTTTCCATATCGGATATTACCCCAAAATATTTGCATCTGGTCGGTTTTTTGATATCGGAGTTATATATATTTAAATAATAAACGAGATTCTTCTATTTCGAAAAAAACGGTTAATAATTGACGCTATAATTTAAATAAGAAAAAAATATATTAAAAAAACTTTTAACGAAAAACGTATTACGCTCGTTTATTTCAATTACGGTTTATATTCGTTTTATTATTAAATCACATTTTTCGTTATTATTCGAAAAGTTTATTACAGTATTTTAAAATTTTAATTTTTTTGTTTCGTGTATTTCGAAAATAAAGACGGATTTTTAAATGTATATTAATATATTATCATTTTTGGCGAAATTACCGCGTTAAAACTTACATAAAAGTGTATAAATAATATAATTTTGTAATTTAACGATAACTATAAAAGGATTAAAATTAATAAATTGCCATATATATTTTTATATACAGGTCAAAATTTATATAGATAACCCGAACATAGCAAATATTAGGTTGAATTTTAAGGAATATAATAATTATAAACGTTCTAAACGATAATAAGGAACATTTCGTATTTTTTTGCGATTTCGATAAAGTCGTCGCCTAAATCTTTTTCGGACTTCCATTTCGTTCTCGTATAAGGTAACTATTCTTTTCGCGAAGTAATTGGACCCAAATTGGGCTGTTTACTTATGACTGAAATATGAAGGGTGTTAGCGTTAAAGTGGAAGAAATACGCGTTTTTTTTACCTCAGCTAGCTCAGGCCTCCCTAGCTCGTTTTCCCACTTTCTTCAAAGTCACTCAAGTACCGCTCCACAACGCTAAATATTAACCAATCAAATCCCAAATCCCCGTAACGAGCCAACGAGGCCTAAATTATAATTACGTAAAAACGGCTTCATTTGGTATATTTACTTTTTCAAAAAAAACAAAAATCCGTAATAACTTAATAACAATACGTTTCTATAGCTATATATATATATATACACGATTACCTTAACCATGGCTTATTACCAATACTACGATAATCCTGATCAGGACCTGTTTGCTATTTCTAAACTTCAACGTATCTAGTAACCATAGCCTAACCCCGTTACGTCATTATTCTCTCTCTTAAAATACGATAAATTCGAATTCTCTCAATTTTACTACGCAAGTCCAGAAAAACAGGATATACGCATACGCATTTTAGCATTCTGGCAAAAGTGACGGACGGATATAGGATTCGAAAGATTTATTCGTAACTGGATCTTATACGATAATAACCGAACGACCAATTTAACTGCTAAAATTAAATATTTAATTAACGTATTAAAGGAAAAACGATTACGTAATAAACTAATATTATACGAAAGTTAGCAAAAGTTCATAATTCCTATTAATTAGGACTTTGTTATCGGTAAATACTATAATATATTATACGGGAAGCTTATAACTTTCGCAAAAAAGCCTAAATTCCGCCGTCCGCCGGAAAAGGTATTATTCGAAATTAAAATAATCTATATTATTTTGAACGAAAATTAACGCTTTATAAAAACGTTTATCCTGAATTAATTTAAATTCCTAAACTAAGTAATTATATACCTTAAGAAAAAATAATAATCGTATAATACGAAACGAAAAATAAAACGGTTTCGTAATAATAACGATTCGGACATTTTTATATATCCTTTTTTTTTATAATTTTAATATTATAGTTAAAATAATTTCTAAAATTAACGGTAATTATCTACCTTATTTATTAGGCAGGTTTTTATTATTTTCGGGTTTATTACGAGATAGCATTAATATATTAAGGGGGTTAGGTATTTGCAAAAATTATTATACGTTAAATAAAGATATAATTCGATTAATAAAGAAAATTAAAATAATTATATTAATTATTTTATAATAATACAGTTTTAATTAAAATAAGTTACGTTTTATAACTAGGTATAATAGAACGATATCGTATTTTGGTACGATAACTTTAATATTTAAGTCCATATTCGTAATATAACGTTTCGATATAATGCCGTTATGCGGAATATTATTACCGCCTTTGCTTATTATTACAGCCGTACCCCCGGTTTATTATGGTCTTAATTAAATGGTAACGGATATTTATGGTTTTCGCTCTGTTATTAATATAAATAATAATCTTAATAATAAAACGCAAATTATTAAACTGGATTCGAAAAATATTACTTAATAGCTCGGATATATTAATTATCAGGAAGTTTAAGTACCTTTAATTCGAACGTTAACTCCTAGATATGAAGAAAATAACAATATCGATTTCGGGACGATTAATATTGAAACGCCGGATTTCCGCCTTATAACTATATTTAATTAAGCCGCCGATTTGACGAAAGCTACCATATTTCGTAATTTCTTTCTTTATGGTATTACTGGCAGTTATTATATATGCAAATTAATATATATAAGCAGGGAAAATAAAACGTAAATTACAAATATTGGCATATTTAAACCGGAAATCTTTTTATTCCGATAGTAAATATGCTTTATCGATAGCGATTAAACCATATCGTCGTTCGAAAATAAAATTTAATATAATAATTTGGAATTAATCATTTAATACCTGTTTAGGACCAAGAATAATATAGTTATGCCGTTTAGCAGCTATGTAATTAAATATCTTTAGATTAAATTTTTTCGTATTCGCAAATATCAAAACAAAAATAAAATATAGAATTGTTAATACAGAAATTCGTTATTTTTTTGTTAACTTAATTAATAATATAACCTGGATAGTAATTAAGTTAATTATTTAAAAAAGGTTTAAATAATTAAGGATTTCCCGAAGTTTATTTTAGCAACAAAAAGAATATTAAGTTTTCCGAAAACCAGATTATATATCGTATTAATCTGTTTTTTCCGTAAAATACGGCCCTATTCGCCAAATATAATACCTAATATAAGGCGAACAAATCGACGGCGCAGGGTTTCCGTAAGGTTATCGGCCGTACATATAATGTTGGCATATAGGTTAATTACGTTTATATCGGCAAAAAACCAGTAAAAATATCGGATAAAAATAAACGTTTTATTTTAGAAAGTTAAGTACTTAAAAATTTAAGGTATTTATCTTAAACTTTCAAATATATTATTTATATTTAATTAATTAAAAAAATTAGATTTCGGAATTTATTACGGGCGATTTTAAAGCCTATATATTATTATTTTGGCTGATAAAACTATGTTATTATTATGCTGGCCTAAAAAAGATAAAGGGTTAAAATATATACCAATCGAGATTTTGGGCTATTTTTTTATTGTAGCAATTTTTATTCCGTATTAATTAGGATTATTATTATATTAAGAAATAAAGATTTTAATTTTGCGTTAAATTATATAGGTTAAAATGCTAAAAATTTCGTAATTAATATATATTATTAAAGTTAATAATAATAATTTCTGTAAATTTATATAGGAATGTACTAAATGGAACGAAAAAATTACAACTTGCCATTAGGCCTTATTTTGAAGGTTTTGTTATTTTTGTGGGTATTATTCTTAAAGGAGTTTAGCTGATATATTGGACCCCTAACAGATATTGATTAAAAGCTATAGCTATGGCTACGGCTGCTGCGCCGCAGGCGCAGCCACAACCTCCAAAATGGGGTCCTGATCAAGATGAGGTAAGCGTTTTTGTGGAGCGTGCAGAAATTTACCGAGACTTTTGCACCCCCACTGCAAGAATACCGGAGTGGCCGAAGCTATTTCCACTAGCTGATTAGCTAACTAAGTCATGGCGTTGCTAGGTTCAACATGGTACTACTGGCCGAGCGACCCGTGATGGCCGGATCCTGGCCGTTCGCGTTATCTAGCACGCCCCTCAAGCACACCAAGGGGGCCATAGATAGGTGAGAGCCCACGTTCCACTACTCAGCGTATTCGTAATATCGTATCTATCAATCGGTTATCTATTTACGGCTGTGTATCTATGGAAGTTTACGGCATCGGTTTGTGGACGTCGAGGGGCGCTCAAGGGACCCATCCCCCCTGGATCGCCCTCTAGCCCCGAGATTAAGCATTGTCAACGGATCAAGGAGCGTTGGCAAGATAAGGAATCTGGGGCAGGTGGGCTCCAGCTGTCCGGTCGTACCGGGGCGGGCGTAAAGAGGACACTCTCGAATATCACCCCCTTTGTCCCGCCAACCTGGTCCATGGTCGAATCCACACGAATCCGTCCCCCCGGAGATGAAGTCCTCGAAGACATGGACGAGAGGGCATGGGCCGCCCGACATGCTGAAGCGATCCATGGTAACGTAGGTCTTCCTGGCCGATATTGAGCTGAGTGAATTGAAGCGAGGTTGACAAGCTGCGGGCCGTTGTCGTTGTCGCCGCGAATCAGCGGTGACGACGAGGATGTGCGGAAAATATGCAATCGTTTGTCGAAAGACGAAGGCCAAGTGCACCGGGACACCACCGCATCCGTGCGTAGTATGCCGCGGCACCGGTCATGCCTGTGTGTGTCCCGAGTCGGAGAAAGAGGGTAGCGGTCACAGTGAGGCAAAGTCGTATCGGAGTAGATTCTCCGTGACGCTCGCGGTCCTATTGATGATATCGAATGCGGTTGACCGGGACAGATAACTGGGTGACGGGCCAGTCTGGGAAGTATCGTAGGTCGAACAGCCTGTGATAGGTGGCCACCCCCTTGTTGGCCGATATTCTTCATCAATGTACATCGCCAACAAACTGAAATTTATCACGGAGACCGTCGCCAGGTGTATGTACCCGCATTACAGGGACTCATTATGGCCGAAGCGCCCCGTAATCCCCCGCCTTCCCCGAACTGCAACCCCATGAACTGGGGAGGCGCCTGTACCGCGCCCAGTATACGTTTATCAGCACCATATTTTCGTTCTCAGCGACGGGGACTTCTAAGAAAGGCTGAACCATGTATACACACTCTCCACCCGGGCTTCACTGATAGTAACGACTGTTTAATCTACTGCCATACACTGCTCGTCCCTCGCCTTCGGCCGGATGTGCTCCGCTAACCAGTGCATTGGCAACGACGGCCCATCTGGTTTCGTTTACTTTCAAACACGCCCTGAATTTCGTTCCTGATGTCCACGGGGACGGTATGCTTCATGTATCCCAACTTTATCACCGCGAGATTTACTCCTGTTCATCCAGGGTTTGAACTTGTTCGCCGAAACCTTAAATTAAGCGAATTATTACGCGCAAACGCAATATGGGGGGGATGCGGCTTACCTCTATATCGGTTTGGCGCTTCGGATGGCAATTCCCCTAAGGTTACACCGAGAGGTGTCTGACCCGTTAGAAAGCTACTCATGGGAGCACAGGGTAGGGTGCGGTGGCCGACATATAACCCGGAGCGGCTATTATGCGTCGCGTCGGGTCATCCCAAAATCGAATCAACATGATGATATCGACGTACAGCTCCCCAGTCCAACCGCCACAGAGAGCGGCCGCGCATCCGCAATTCTCGCCTGCTATACCCAGCTATCGAGGACACAAGGCAGCATCGGAGGGAATATCTACAGGACGAAACAACAGTTCCGCACTAGCTTGTCCGAATCGGTCAAGAGGGTGATGAGGACTCTTTTGGACTGGTTCCGCCGGCTGCCTGACGAAGTCCGACGCAGCCCGTTGGATCTAGGCGGAGAACTCAGCCGCGAATCCATCTCGATATGTCCGCACTACTATCACTGTTTCAACATGGCCGCTCGGCCGCTGCTGCTGTATGCAGTTCAGAGGCAGATCGCCGCCAACGCTTCGCGGCCGAATGCGGCGTCATGGGAGGGTAGCCTCCCGCCGAATGCCATCGTCATAACCTACGCCGCGAGATCCAGCGGGCTGAGGCTAACCGCCGCGTCCAAATACAACCTCGTCGGTGAGACATCATGGGGATGTCGGTTCCGCTGATTGATGTCCAGTATCGGCATACGGTCCTACGGGTTCAACCACGGCGAGCAAGCCTTCTCGGCGGCCCTGCTCGTCACGGTGAACATCGCCTTCCCGTTTAAGGAGACTGATGCGTTAGCTACGGGCACCGCGTTGCCCGTGTTGCAGAGCATGGCGAAGAAAGGTAACAAGATATCCGGGCGTGTCACTCTTTGCATAAATGATGCATACGCGGCATAGAGGCTCCAAGACTGGAGGTTGTGGGATCCGGAAATGGCGCCTCTATGCCAGACCAGCAACCCCAAACGGGCACCACCACGTGACTACTGTCCTATTAAGTTGGAATTATATTGCTAACTATGGACTCATTCCGAGAAATTTGGGTCCTTAGACGTATAAAGAGAATAATATTTCAAAAACTTTAATAATATTTTTAAACAACATATTAATACAGGTAATTTACGAAGTATCTATATTCGCGTATATATTTCACTGGTTAAAAAATCAAATACCCTATGAGGAATCCAGTTATAAAAAGAAGATTTAAGGTATTTACAATGAAATAATTAAGAAATTATGAGAATACAGCCTCTATAAGGATGAGGCTGGTAGCCAACCAGCCACCGATTAGCCACCGACCCACTTACTAATATAAATTCACCATCTAGCAGCTAGTGGGAAACGCTAGATGGAAGTAACCTAATACACTTACTTCTTGGAATACGCTTTGCGACTGGTCGAAAATTACCTAATCTAGCTTATAGCTGTCCATTATCTTACAAAATTAATAATTATATTAATTACAAAAGATTTTTTTTTAAATCTTATTTTCTTTTTAACTAAGTTTAGAAAAATATTTATTTACTAATATTATTTTAAATAATAGGAAATTAGAAATATTAATATTATGGTTTATTAATTTTATTTTTTTCGATATAATTAAAAAAATTAAATCGCTTTTTATATATACGTATAATACTTTAATAAATAATTCCTATTTTTATATGTTAAATATTTTCGCTTCTTATAATATTTAACATATATTTTTTTATAACGATTTAAAATTTAAGGCAAATAATTTTTATTTATTTTTGATATTTCTTTAATATTATAAGAACAGAGGTTCCTATCTCGAGGAGACTAACCTTTAAGGCCTAGCGTGGACCTGCCACGGCTAAACTCCGGATAGGGAAGTTTGGCCTTCGATATGATCTGGCTGATCTAGATAATTTGAGACCAGATCATACAAATCCAGTAGATCTACGATATATTCACTTTAAAGAATTGGGATATATAATAAATCGGGTTTTTATATACATAGTACTTATTTAATTTAGCTTTTTAGTTATTAATCTAAATTTATAGCCAAAAGAAGCTGTTTTTTATTATATAAAAAAATCTTTGAATTTTTTAACATATAAAATTATTAAATTATTTTCGCCTTTTTATTACCTGCAAATTAAAACCATTTTCGGATATTGCTTATATTTTCAAATAGATATATAATAAGTTCGTTATATTTTAATAATTTCTTAATTGATAGTTAACGAATAATTTAAGGCCTAATTAACTATAAGCTTTTTTAAATTTAGTAAAAACGATATTGTAAAACAACATTTAGAAAATATATAACATATTCGATTTTCGTTATTAGTTAGTAAATAATCAGTAACCGGATTAGATAATTTACCCTTTATCGAAAAAGTTCTTTAATTAATTAATAATATAAAACCTTTTATTATTCGATTTGAAAAAAGCTTATTTTTTTACAATCTTAATTACAACCTACTCAGGCCTCTAAAGATATTATTAAAATCCAGATAAAGGAGTCGAAAAAGAAAATGGGTGAGAAAAGGATAAAGGAAAAGTATAGGGCCGGGATCTTAAAAAAGAGAACTTATTACGAAAAAAAATTAGATTTTTGACCTAAAAAGTCCAGAGACTAGAAAAGAAAAACGTTCGATGTGCTAGAAGAAAGAAACCCGTTTTTTTCGATTTGGCTTCGTTAAAAAGCGTAGCCAAAAAAAGTGGTTTTTAACTCTCGTCGCTTAACGCTGAACGAATATAAGAAAAAACTTCGACTTTACCGTTATTTGGCGCAAACAAAATCCGTAAAGGAACCGTATCACCTTTTACTTACTATAAAATGCCAGATGTTAAAGGTTATAAACCAACTTCTTTTAAACCTTATGATAAATTTAAGAACCTAAACGGATTTTTAGTTTAGATCTAATTTTATCTTAAATTTTACGAAAATTCTTTAACAGAAAATTACTAGAAAGTGATAACCATTGTTTAATTATTAGCAGAATAAGTTCGCCAATAGTTCGAACCTGTTTTAACGGATTACCTGAAAAGGTACTCAGAAAAATCATTTAACTTTATTAATTACATTTTTAATAAATATAAATATTTCGAAAAGAAATGCGAATTTTATTTGGAAATCTAGATAAACAATAATATGCAGTTAAATAACTTTATTCCTTTTGCTAAACCAAGCTAATGTTCGAATATACGACCGAATTTAACCGTTTGGCAGCCATTTCTATTTTTTTTTTTAAAAAATAGCGTTATTTTATCCTTATTATAACGGCTTAAAGCCTTAAGTTAAAGATGAACTATATATAGAACCCAAAATTAAATTTTTTGCAAAACATACCGATAAAGTTATTATAGCTAACCGACGCACTTTTGATCAGTACTTAAAAAAAGGAACCAGCAGATGAAATAATGATAAAAATTTCGGCGACCGAGCCAAAAAAGACAAGGACAAACTTTAGAAGGAAACGAATGCCGTTTTGAAAAAGCCCCAAAAAATAAATCCAATATGGAATGTTTTAACTGTGACAAAAAGAGATATTTCAAAAGCGAATATTGTTTTCTTATTAAAAAGAACTCCAAAAAAGGAGAAATTCCTTAACTCTAGATAAAAATCAAAATAACTAAATAAAAAATAGATAATAAGGCAGAAGAAAAGAAAAAAGAAATTAATTTAATTTCTTCTCAGCCAGAATTCACGATGGCTATAATTATTTAAATTTATAACGATAACTTAAAATACGAAAATTATTCTATTTGCTACGATTTTAAGATTAAAATCTATAAATATTATCCAGAATAAACGGTTTTTAGAATAGCTATAAAGTTAGGATATTTTTGCCATCTTAATACATTTTAATATAAAACGAAAATAATTAGTTTCGACTTAATATCAGGAATTACGAACAATTATCCGCGGAGTTTTACGAACTTCCTATTACGGTCTGAGCAACGTAATGGGTAGCGCTAGCTCTTATACAGCTGTAAGCACCAGCATGATTGCCACAATTGCAATCATTCCACTGATCTTTGCCCTGGTGGCGTGATGGTATGGTACAGCTATAACACTTCTCGAATATTCGATATATACCAAAAAACCTTAGCTAAACCGTTATGATTCGCTGTACTTTATCGCTTGTTGCCTCGACGATTGCCTCGTTTATTCCAGAATTAAAGAGGATCATAACTTTTAGCCTAGATAAAACGAAAAAATACTTATCGAACCTAATAGTAAGTACAAATATATAAAAACTCTTCGATAGCTAAAATATCTCAAATTTTTATTACTTATATCTCAATTCAAAGCGAAATCAGAAAATTATATCGAAAAAATATTTATATTACTTTCCGATATTTTATATCTAATACGAACTTTTAAATATAGGAATATCTCCTTTAAAAGTATACCTTTCCGACCTTATAACTTAGAAAATACAGAACTAAGAGTAAACTAAAAGAAAAAGATTACCGTTAGATGTTAGTCAAGCCGAAAAAAACAATACAAATACATAGATGATTATTACACTAAACATACGACCAAAAAGGCTCGAAAATAAAAACGTTTTTTTTTTGCAAGCAAGCTATGATGGTTAAAAAACGGCCGAAGTCCTCGAAATAAAGGTATCCAAAAGTTCTAATATATAAGACCTTATATAAAGTGGCCAAAAATACGCAATTAAATCGAAATTCACTTTTAGTATAAAAATAAAACATTTAAAGCCATAATTAATTAAGAATCGAAAACAACTTTATTTTTTCTACAATAGCAGAAAAACATTAAATTTTCTGAAAATACAAACTGAAATTTTACAAATTATATATAATAAACGAAACCTTATTTATATACGAAAACGAACGAATCTTTTGAAAAACTTAAAAATTTTCGATATGAATTTAAAAAATATAAAGAACGAATTTCGTTGAATACCGCTAATATCTTTAAGCATAATATCATTTTAGGAATACCATGAATTGAATCCAGTAATTCACTTATTAACTAAAGATATTAAACATTTTTTAAGAAAATAAGCTATTTGAAAAAAACGACTAGGAAATTTGTTATACTATTAAGGAAGTCCAAATTTCAAATTAAGCTTTCGCAGTATTATCTAAGTACTAAAGGTTTGAAAAATTGTTTAAAGATAAAGAAAATTACGAATTACCGCTACATAATTAATAAGATCATAAGATATTCATCAAAAAGAATATTATTCTAAATTTTACAAAATTTACTATATAAACCTTAACAAATTAAAGGCCTTATATAAAAATATTTAACTTAATTTAAAAAAAGGACATAATTAGCCCTTTAATTCTCTCGCTAGATATCTTGTTCTTATAGTACTAAAAACTAAGATAAAAAACAAAAGAATAATAAAAACGAAAACCTAGTTTTTAGAAAAATAATTAATTATAAATAATTAAATAATATCACGATTAAAACAGATATCTCTTAACCTTTATAAGTACGTTAAAAAACGCTAGCAAAGTAAAATGGTTCACTGTACTTAATCTCCGAAACAACTATTATCGTATCGAAGTAGCTAAAAAAGAAAAATAAAGAACGGCATTTAAAACGATATATAAATTTTACGAATATAAAGTAATACTTGTAGGATTTATTAATACCCAGCTGGTTTTCAACGCTTAGTTATGATTACGCTTAGAAAATTCCTAAATAAATTTGTGTTCGTTTACCTCGACGACTTTCTTATTTTTTTCGAAACTTTGAAAAAACACAAAAAATACGTTATCTAAGTGCTCAGAACATAGACGAAAAAGGCATTCGAATTAACTTAGCCAAAAGTATATAGTATACGTAAAAGCTAAACTTTTTGGGATATATTTTTATTTTCGCTCAAATTTAAATTTAACGCTTTAAAATAAAAGCAGTTAAACATTAGCTTATTTTTTAATAAAGTAACCGTGACAGATATCTAGCAAATCTTAGAATTTACGGATTACGTACGCGGTCTAATTAAAGGCTACGGAGATATAGTTAGATTATTAAGAAAATTTACTACTAAAAAGTATATAAAACAGGAATTTGAACTTCTAGAAAATATAAAAAAAATATTTCAAATCTTAAAAAATACGATTCTTAACGAATTTATAATAGGATTATTTAACGCAAACAAAAAAAAACGCTTAAAAACGGATGTTTTAAATTACGTACTAGGTGCCGTCTTAAAACAATTAAAAATAACGGCAAATGGTACATAATGGCGTATTACTTAAAAGCATTCCGAAACGCAAAATTTAGAAATCCGATTTACGACAAAGAAATTACTGGCGATAATTAACGCTTTTAAAAAATAAGAACCTTTCGATATTTACTTTAATTACAAAAACTTTATTCGATTTATAAAAATACAAAAATGAAATAAACGACATAAAACTTATATAGTTTTTTTATCAAAATTCAACTTTAAAATATATTATATTAAAGAAAAACAACATCTAGGTAGATATTTTAATTACAAAGGCGATTACGATTTCAAAATTCTTAGAAAAAGCATATAAATGTTATAGTACAACTAGAATAAAATTATAAAGTTATGCGAAAATCTAAAAACAATATTTCTCGAATTTTTAATACGATTTCGGAATTCCTATAACAAAAAGAAAAAAAAGATGTTTAGTAGTTAAAGAAACGACTAAATAACCAGCTACTATACTATGGCAAAATTTATATTCTAAAGAATTAATAAGAATAGTTTGTAAAAGAATTTTACGAAAACCTATTATATAAATATTAAAAGATTTTCGAAACGATCCGATAGTTACAGAAAAAGTACGATTTTCTAGAGTTATACTATATAGTTAAAAACATTGTTAAAAATTGTAATATTTATAATAAAACCAAGGTAGTACGTTTCAAATCTTATAAATTATTATAACTTACTGATATTTTTAACAAAGTATAAAATACCATAATTTAAAATTTTATTACTAGTTTACTTCTAATTAAAAACCCAATTATTAAAATCTAATATAACGGAATCTAGGTAATTATTAATAGATTTACATAATACAGGTACTTTTTACCTTTTAAAGGAAACGTAACGGCAAAATAATTATCTTATATCTTTATTAGATACTATTTCGATAAAAATAGAAACTTAAAAAGGATTGTTTTTAATAAAAATATACTTTTTATTTCAAAATTAGATATTAGTTTTTTTTAAATAAATAAGTATTAAACTTAATTTGTCGACAGCCTATTATCCGTAAACTAACGGCTAAACCGAAAAATTAAACTAAACTTTGAAATAATATTTTCGAAATTATATTAACTACTAAGAAAATAGCTGAGTAAAACTTTTATTATTGGCACAAATCGCCTATAATATATCTGTTAACGAAAACATGGGCGTACTCTTATATGCAGCTGTATATAGACATAGAGCAAAAACAAAACGACTTAAATAACTATTTAACAAAATACCAAAAATTATTACAATAACCCTAAAAGTAGAAATATGAATAGCAAAAATCAAAACGATTCAAACTCGTTTTTAAAACGAATTATAATTTCTTTAATAACGAATACTCCGTTATTATAATAAAAAAAGAATTAGAGAACTCATTTTAGTAAAAGAAAATAAGGTTTATTTGTTACACTAAAAACTAAACGCAATCTTAAATATTTTTTAAATTAAAATAAAAATATTTAATAACAAGCTTAATTTTAAAAAGTTTAGCTCGTTTAAAACGGATAAAGTTATTTTTAAAATCAGCAACCGATTATTATTACCTAAAATCATAGGAATACATTCTGTTTTTTACGTTTTTTTTACTAGGATTAGCACTTAAGAACGTCTCGTTAAAAATAGTTTTAGAAATTAAGAAACATTTTGACGAATACGAAATCAAACAAATATTAAATTTCAAAGTGGTTAAAAACAAAATTTATTATCTAATAAAGTAAAAGAATTATCTATTTGAAGAAAATATATAGGAACTACTTAACCACTTAACGAACGTAATAAACCTGGTTAAAACGTTCTACCGCCAAAATTCTAACCGACCGTTTCTAACGCGGCTAAGGTTGCGAGCGACAGAGATTCCCTATTTAAATTTAACTTTGCGGCGTTTTAATCGAAAAAATAAACGCCTCCGTAATAACGTTTATCTCGAAAACAAATTATACTTATTTCGTTTCTATATGCCGCTATTTCTTCTTTATCTTTTTCTATTTTTCCAATTAATCTAATTTTAAACTTTTTTTCAATAATTCTACCGCTCCTTTTTTTTTTGATAAGGTCCTATTAAAAACGTAATCGCCTTAATTTTCTAATAAACTTTGACGATTTTTCGTTTTGTTTCCGACGCTCCTTTTTTACGGATTTCTGGTGCGCCAAAATTTTATTCTCTAACGCGCGCTGCTTTTTTTTATAACCGCTTTTATATTTTATTTATTTTTTAAAAGGAATTTATAATTAAAACGTTATAAAAAGGGCGTTAACGACAAATACAATAATTACAATACAGTAACTTAAAAACGTAAAAATAATGGGTTTTACCGAACCGAATATAATTAAAGTAAAAAAAAAACTTTGACGCCGAACTTTTCAATTAACTTAATACGAATATCGCGAAAATCGCGTTAATTTAAGCAAACTTTTTTTTCTTTTCGAATACGGCCTGTTATTTGGAATTAGCTGAACATTACTAAGCAAACTTTTTTTAACAAAATAAGGAAGCTATTTACGATTTTTATTTTTGGAATAAAAATCCTTAAAAAAAGAAAAAAATATTATAGGAACAGAGGTTGCTATCTCGAAAAGATTAACCTTTAAGGCCTAACGTAAACCTGCTACGGCTAAACTCCGGATAGGGAAGCTTAGCTGTCGATATAATCTGGCTAATCTAGGTAATCTGGGACCAGATCATACAAATTTAGCAGATTACGATATTTTTACTATAAAAAATTAGGATATATAATAAATCGGGTTTTTATATAAATAGCACTTACTTAGTTTCGTTCTTTAGCTATTAATCTAAGCTTATAACTAAAGGTAGTCGATTTTTATTATAAAAAGGTTTTTAAATTATTTCTCGCCTTATTATTACCTGCAAATTAAAACCCTTTTCGGATACTGCTTATACCTCTAGATAGATGTATGACAGGTTCGTTATATTTAATTATTTCTTTAGAACACATTATTATTTTCTTAACGTGTTTTAAATTAACTTTCTAATTTTTTATATTTTATATCAAATTCTTTATCGTAATAGTTCTTATTTATACCGGGCTCGAATTTTATTAACATTTTATTTATATTTATTGAATACACTTTCGCTTAAATTAATTCACAAACTTTTGAAATAAAGGCTTTATTATTTTATTATCAAGGTTTTTTATAAATATTTCGGTAATATCTTTTTCTTCTAATTATAATGTTATGTTTAAGTTTTATCTTCACTTTCAATTATTTCGAATTCTATAAATGTTAAGGCAGTATTTTAAAAAATAACAAATATATTTTTATTTTATTTTTAAATTCGATATAATATAATCCAATCATAAAATATGTTTTTTTCCTATTCTTTAAATTATTAATTATCGATTCTGATTTTTCTTATAATATACTTACTTAAATTAATAAATTATACGATTTGAATAACTTTATTTTTTGTATTATTTTTAATTTTTTTATAAAATATAGCGATGAAAACGTTAATTTTGTTTTTTTGTTAGTTTTTAACAATAACAGTTTTAAAAATACGTGCGCATTTAAATATTACCTTTTTATTATCGTAATTAAAGGATTCATTATACAGTAAACCGTTTTTTATTAAAATTATCGAAATTTATGCGTAATTTGTTTTCTAAATTAATATATAAAAAAGAATTTCGTTTATAAAATATTTCTATTCGATTTTCTTTTTTTCAAATTATTCCTTATAACGAGTTCGCATTAATTAACCGCATTTCTATTAAGTATACTTTTATAGCTAAAACTTGATTTGCTAGTGTATTAAAAGAAAAAAAAATTGAAAATAAATACGTACTTAAATAAAGCAAATTCGAAATTTTCCTTTTCCACTATATGGTTTCGGTTTTTTAAGTTTTATTTTAATAAAAGAAATATGCATAAATTAAATAACTTCAACTTAATTAATAAATTATTGAAATTCCGTTTTAATTTTTTAAATTTCGGCTTAAAATTATTAAATAAAACTTTATGATTTATAAAACTTGAAAATTTAATTAATTTTTAAATTCAAATCGTACAGATTTATATTAATAAAAGTATTACAAAAATTTATATAATAAAAATAATAATTAATTATATTTTAAAATATTAAAACTAGTTTAAATAATAAACTATTATTATAAATTATTATTACTTAAATTATTAAATTAAGTACTTTTATATATGATAACTTATTATTTTTATTTAAACTCGGTTTTAAAGATTTTATAATCGATTCTGTCGAACCCAGCTCTAAAGGCTCTACGATCGATCCTGTCGAGCCATCACGTGACTCGACCCACTTAGCCCGTAGATCCTTGTTGCGACCGTTTCCTGAGGCCGCGCCCTGTCAAGCCTTAACACTGTCCAAGCGCCGAAAGACCCAGTGCGCTACGATATGTTCAAGCACACCCTCTCTTCCGAGCCTTTTCCTTCCGCATTTGAACTCCGCTGTGGGGAGCCTGTTTTGGACCTTATATGTCACCTATCCTCTTTCGCACATCTTGCCGGATATGCGGGCCGACCCGGAACAACTGAGCCCCTGCTTTTGGTGATAAGGCTGCCACCTATTTTGGCTGATGCATCTCGAGATCGCTAGTGATTGAATCCAACGGTGAATTGCCTTCGGATTAACGATCAGTATCCTACGGGACAAAGCCAAAGCGTGGTCCAAGTGGCGACGGTTCTTAGGTTCCATGGTGCGGGTCTCAGCAGGTTCACACTCGCAGTCTCTACAACGGCGTGAAACAGCATCTGAGTCTTCTCTAGTATCACAGTTAGGCTGATCATCGGAAAAAGTTGCACAACGTCTGAAAGGCGTAAATGGCCCTAATTAGATTGGGGCTCTTGGGGGCAGTAGCTAGGAAGCTCTACATATAGTTTGAGAGCCGCGGAATAAGGCTTTTCCGAGCTGCCTACTAACCAAGTTGCGCCTTTTCTGTAACACCTAGTAGGTATTTTTTTTCCCCAAAATGTCTTGTCATCCACTGTCCCACCGCCAGGCTGCTTGTGCTCAGCATGACCTTATTACATTTGCCAAAATTAGGCCGACGCTCCACCACCCCCCCGCCAGGTTCTACTGCATCACTCCCCTTCCTCCTAACCAGGATGTAAGGGTGAGGGAGGAACCACCCACCGAAAATTATCCGCAGCCCATGGTTACCCGCGGGTAATGTCAAGGACGTATGGGCGACCCATGGTTCCTTAGTAATAAATAAGAAAACCTGCGAGTACTTAATAGTTTTACGAAGAGCGAATTACAGCTTGTTAGTTTTTTAAAATTTATTAAGTGATGTTATATAACATAAAATGGTGAAAATATTTATAGAATGTACGTAATACTAAACACTATTTCTCGAAATAATCGCTATGAAAGACCGATTGGGTACACGCAGGTGGGTACCCGCCGACTTAGATGGGGAGTAAAGGGGTACCCGTTCCCTCACCCTACAAGATGTCGTTGACTGTTACTGACATATTCGCCACTCTAATTCGCTCCCCAGGGAGCTGTGTCTCATGCCGTTTGCAAGGTTGTCCACTTCGGCCGTTAAGTGTGGATATCGACATCTGCTAGACGGCCTTTTGTCTCGCGGCCGAACTCGTTGGAGAAGTCGTGCGAACGGCTGTCTCACACACGGAATACATGCCGCGATAATTCTACATCAAAGCACAAATATTAGTTACTTGAAATAGCGCCTCTTCATCTCTAGCTAGCCTTCCAATATTCGACTTACCCTAGGTGTACTTCAACCAACGTCCAAAATTGAACCTTGATAGAAAATACGAGGATATCTTCGTGCGCTATAAGCACTATTAGCGTACAGCGGCGATGAGAATTCCGTGTGGGCACACCTGGACTAGTTATGGCAAGTGCCAGAGTAAGCTTGAAACTAGACGCAAAGGTGGCAACAACACCTAGACCCATAAGGACGGCCACGATTATCTTGTCGCGTAACGGCCTCCCGATACGAACAACAAAAAGAAGAGGTGCAATAGATAGTGTGAGGTCCGAAGCAATATTCATTGCTATAGTCGTAGTAATTGATGTCCGGAGCGTGGATAGGTCCATGCATGTGGAATTCGGTATCGTAGGATCCCACCTGGCCGCAATTGGGTAGCATTCGAGGAGTAAGGCTACGGCGGTGGCAATGGCAGCGAGAAGGATAAACACCGTCATAAAATGTGAGAATATCCTCCAGCTCCTATAGAGCCGCTGGATTCGGAGGAGAAGGCAAGAGATGCTGACTTTTGCAAAGGCAAGCGCCCATATCGACAGGAGAACACTGATATACGGATACTTTATCGATCCCATCTGTTGTTCCGGACTAAGAAAAATCCCGTGATGTCCCAGGCCGTACCGAAGGCCGATGAACTGCAAAATCCATCCTGGTAGAGCGAAGACCTGCAATAAGCGAATTAGCAATAGGGTGCTTAAGTGAATCTCCTTGAGGTTGAGAAATTATTCGAACCACGGCTGCGATAATCGCATAGTCATCCCACCACAGACGAAAGTTCGGCGTTGCTCGCGAATAGATGCGAATTACAAAGAGCACGAGGGATATAGGGGGGAAAACAACACAAGCAGCGACCAGGTCCGTTGCTAGGAACTCGTCAGAGAGCGATGGGGCTCCGCTGGCATCGGCCATGATCGACAGATGCCAAACAGGCTCAAGGGTGCGTTACATACGATGAGGACAGCGAAAGTGGATCATGAGAAGGCTCAATTGATCGTACCGAGTGGGGGCTGGGTCGGGGATTTATGACACTTTGACTATGCTAAACAACAGATGGAAGAGGAACTAAGTCGCCTAAGATAGCGTGAAGCCCTAAGGTGCAGTAAACGCAGGTCCTTTGAACACACTACACTGCCCGTACGTGTAATGCTTCATCCTAAATTGACGTGTCGGTTAGATAAGGTCACCGTCATTGTGCTCGGATTGTACCGTCGTGAAGTTTAGGCTATATTGCCCTCTGATTGGCTTTATTCCCTAGTCCTCCCCTGCTGTCGGTAGGTGAGGTTTACGCGGAGACTTACCCCTGCTTCCGAGTTGTGCGCTGCAGGAATGGTGGTGGTGGGGATGTTGTATTGGGAATGGTTCTAGCTAGCCAGGCGCCCGGGAGAAGGGTTGCAACCGGACTGTACCCTGGTGGCATTCCCTGAAACAAATCTGTTTCCACCTAGCCTTATGGGAGGATCTCCGCTGAATCCGGCACGCCAAGGAGGCTCCTGCACATCACTCGCCAGGGCTAAAAAACGCCACCTGACTAGAGGAGCTCCGTTTTCTTGTCAGGCACTCCCAAATGGGAAACTTTAGACACACAGCCACACACAAACCAGTCGTAGCCTTAGGCACATACCAATTCTTAAATAACTGAGTTTTCCAACAAGTGTCGCATCGGATAAACCTATACCCTCTGCATTTGTAAATAAAGGGATGTTCCCTTTAATACCGAACTTACATTACGATATTATATCAAGCTGGGGTAACCGTTTCGAGTGGTTGCGTGTTAAACGACTTTCTCCTGTTCCACGAAATAATTGCCCGAATAACACGTAATAATTGTCGGACGCTAGCGGTTTCTTTTCTTCAGGAATGCTAGTTTGCGCCAGGCAGAAAAGTTCGAATACAGGTATACTTTCATTTGGGTAGGAAACGCTAACGATTTATCTACGACTTGTCATTTCCGATTCGAAGTCCGTGACTACCTACGTAGAAAAGGGAGCTCTTCTAGTCAGGTGGGGTTTATAGCCCTGACGAGTACGGGCTTAGTTAAACAGAATCAATGGCTGGATTGCTTGCGGGATAACGATAGTGGCAGCGCGTCTGAATCACGAGCCTCACTCGTACAAGGCCTGCTCCAACGGCGGCGGTGTGTTTGTGTCCAATGACGTCCCCCATCCCAATGGCCGGTTTGCATCCGTGAGTGATTTGCTCGAGTCGTGATATGCGATAAGATCGGTGCTGGCCTAGTGATGAAATGCGCGCATAAGACATATCCCCGCGGCGCTTTAGTTCGAAGAAAATTATCAAGAGAGTGAGCTTTAGATCTTCTGGCCGACAAGGTGCCTCTCCCGGCAGGGCTGAGCCAAAGTGGGGTCCAACAACTGTGGCAACTGCAAAATCATAATTTAGTCATACCCCAGGATCTTCGTGTGGGTGCTGGCTGGTAAATCTTAGCTATCCCGACCCAATGGTCTAGGTCGGCGATTGAGGGAAAGCCAAATGTAGGATTCAGGACCCTGGGCAGGGTGGAGGCAGGACTCCACACCGCCCCTCTTTGGGCAAATCTGACCTCGCGTACCCCGTGGTCCTGGCACCCTTGGCTCTCTAATTGCAATGGTCCTGCGACTTGGCATGAAGGGAGCAACCTCAACGTTTTACGGAGTAACACTTGATAAGATACACTAATGCGCCAATAAAATTCGTTCACCCCACCCAATCCACTCCGCTCCTAATCAGACCACATAACTTCATTTATAAATATCTTTGCCAATTTAAGGTTAATACGTAAGTATTATATATTATTATAAAGCTCTAAATCCGGCGATTAATATATTATATATTATTTATAGGCCTAATATACGGCTTTTAATCTTTTAGAAAATAACTTAATAAGCTTAATTATAAAGCGAAAATTAATTTAAAATTACGCGTTTCGAATTATTTTAAACGTACGCTAGTAATTTTTATTATTATTAAATAAATAACCGAATTCGAATTTAATTTTATAAATCTTATTTTTTAAAATACGCTAAATATATTTAATTAAATTTTCTAAATTTTTAAAAATTTCTTTATAATATTATTTTTATATATTAACATATTATTTTATATAAAAGGATTATTAATTTTATATAATAAAAATAAACTTTTTTTAAGATTTTATAATATTATCAAAAAGTTATTTCGTTTTTAAACGAATTTAAATTTTTTTGTTAAAAATAAAAAAAAAATCATTTATATTATTACGTTATTATATTATTTTTTAAACCATAATAAATATCCGGGGTTTCTTATAACTTTAAAAATTAATAAGGTTTTTTCGATAATATTTTAATATAAAATGAAAAACTTATTACTCGGAATACTCGAAAACGTTTTATATTATATATTTATCGAAAAATAAATTATTAAAAATTGGCATAAATTATCCTATTTTAAAACTTTTTAACAAAATTTAATTTTATGCAAATATTATTAACGTTAAATATAACTTTTTTCGTTACGCGCTATTTCCTTATCGTAAACGTACGAAAAAAACGCTTTATTATTATACGGTTCAAATTCGAAACCGCTTTTTTTAAAAAAATTTATAATACGTATCCCGGGGGTACCGACGACCTAGCTGGTACAAATATAAGCCCAAACGACCTTCGATAACGCGCGGTCGCCTTAAATAAGGTAAATCATATACCGTTTTAAAAATTTTAAAATAATAAAGTTGTTTTACGACTTTTTATCGGTTGGTATTTACAGTTACGGCCATTCGGCCCTCGGTTGTATTCGTAACAATAACGCCAAATATAAAGGCATAAGCTTCCGAAAAAAACTCCTGGTAAAGCTGGCGACCAGCGGTTAAAATGCGACCAATCTCGTCCAAATCTATGTTATAACTGCAGAGTTATTAAAAAGTGTACGAATAAGGGTCGGGAAGTGTGGTGGAATTGAAGGTGGGGAAGTGGGAGGGTGAACGAATTTTATTGGCGCATTAGTGTAGCTCTATATGCAATCTCTACTAGCGAACTTGTTACCCCAAGGTAGCGCCAAGGTCCTTGTCGTTAAGGCTGATGCAGCAATTAGCACCACCCTCACATCTTGGAAGATTACCGCAAGCTATGGCCGGTGATATCACCTGGTGAGTTTCCGAGAGGTGAAGTTTGCCCAAAAAGCTGACGAGTCAGTAACTTACCTCCGAGATTAGGCCGTGATTTTGAGCTGTGGCCGCGGCTGCGGCGCAGCCGTGGCTACGGCTTTGCAAAATTTTGGAATTTTAGGTACCTGTAAGTGCGGACCCATAAAACCCACAAAGCATTAAAAATAGCGCGGCAGTTACGCTATCCGCGAAATAGTAGCGAAAATGATTTACCTTATTAAAACCAGGCCATATTTTGTTGCCTCATTAAAATCAGGCTCTATTTTGGAGATTGCGGCTGCGCCTACGGCGCAGCTATGGCTAAGTGACTTTTAATACCACGTTAACCAAATTTGAAAAACCTTACAAAAAATAACAAATCCTTTAAAATAAGGCCTAATAGCAAGTTATAATTTTTTAATTCCGTTTAGTACGTTCCTATATAAATTTTTCAAAAATTATTTTGAAAATTTATAAATAAAAGAATAATAAAAAATAATAGAAAAATAACAAAAATTAATATTATATATAACGTTAAAACCGTTTTTAAACGATATATATAACTTTTAATTTAAGGTTAAATTAATAGAAATATTTTAAAAAAATACAAATTTCAAATTAATATATATTTTTTAACCGGAACGCCTTTGTAATTGCAATAAGGTGATTACCCTACATAACATTTTACTATAAATGTTTTAAAGGTAATTTAATATAGAAAAAAACCCGTTTAGCTATCTTTTTATCAGTACAGATTATAAATGTTATATCGTAATTATAAAGGCGTTTCGGATTTGGTTGGCCTTAATTTTTTTATAGTTACGACGTAATAACGATAACTCGTACGGCTAAAAAAATTATTAAATAGGTTTTTTTTACATAAAATATATTAAGGAAACCCGGTATATAATAATACGACCGATAGTTATGTTATTATAGCTATAAAAACGTTATAGTTACTTATTTTCTAAATCTAATTTTTATTATATTAACCTTAATTTTTTTTAAAAAATTTGAAAAAAATTCTTATACGTATATTAATTTATGTTCGATAAATATATAAAGTATTAAAATTTATTAGGTTTAAATTAATTACGTAATAATTATAAAAATATTCCGAATTTAATTAGCTTTAATATTTTTATTATTACGACGTAATAACTATAACCCGTACGGATAAAAATATAGCCAAATGAACTTTTCCTATGCTAAATTACTTTTGGACGGCTTATAACAAAATAATCTATACGGTATTTGCGTTATCGCAGTTATAAAAATATTTTAGTTTTTTATTTCCTAAATTTTAAAGTTAATTATATCGGTCTTAATTTTTACTTAAAAAATTCGAAAAAAGTTTTGTATGTATATTAATTTAATTTCGATATATACATAAAATATTAAATTTATCTGATTTAGTTAGGTTATGAAAATAAAAGAAATTAATTATTTTATTTAGAAAAATATTAAACGAAAAAACTTTTGCGTAATTTTAACTTAGGCCTCGTTAATTCGTTACGGGAATACGTTATTTGATGGGTTAATTTTAATGCCTTAGTGTAATACATAAAAGCACATCCAAATACAAACGAGCCAGCAAAGACCTGAGCTAACTAAGGTAAATATTTTGGAGGTTATAGCTACGCCTACGGCGCAGCTATAACTAAGTATATTTTAGTACTACGTTAACTTAATTCGTAAAAGATCTACAAAAATATCAAAATTTTCAAAATAAGGCCTAATATTAAGTTGTGATTTTTTGGTTTTGTTTTATACATTTTTATATAAATTTTGTAATTTGGTTTTCAAAAGAATTTATAAATATAATAATAATAATATAATGATTATATAAAACATTTTCTAATTAACTTTTTAAAGCCAACTTAATATAGTAAAAATTCGCATAACTATGCCTGTATTTATTCAGGTTATAATTTTTATGTCGTAATTATAAAGGTGTTTTAGAATAAATTATATTTAATTCTATTATCGTTATAATATAATAATAATAATCTGTACTGGCAAAATACTTACTGGACGGGCCTTTTTCATATTAGATATAAGATATGAGAATATGACTTACGATAATATAACTAGTAATTATGTCATTACAATTATAAAAAGATTATAATCGCCGATTTTCAAATGTGAATTTAATCGTAACGTTTTGAATTTTGATTAGAAAAAAGTAAAAGAATTCCGATATGTATAGTAATATATATTAGATATATATATTAAATATTAACCTTATCGAATATAAAATAATTATATTATAATAATAAACTATTTCAAATTTAATTACATTCAGTGTTGTCATAATTACGATGTAGTAATAATAAGGCGTACGGGAAAAAATATATTTAAAGAGATATTGCCATATTCTATAGGAATTAAACGGTTTGTGATAAAATAATATATACGGTATTGACGTTATTACAATCTATTACGATAGGACAAGGCGCGGCCTTAGAAAACGGTCGTAATAGAGATATACGAGCTAAGTAGGTTAAGTTATATAAGAGTTCGATAAAATCGATCGTAAAATCTTTAAAGCCGAATTTAATAAAATCGATAGAAAGTTTACAAATTTAAGTTTAATAAAAATAATAAATTATAGTAGATAAAATATTTTTTCTATAATTTAAATAATATTGATTTATAATAATAATTTATTATTTTAATTATTTTTAATATTACCAAATACAATTGATTATTATATTTACTATTTAAAGTTATACGATATTTTTATCAGTATAATATTATATAATTTAAATTTAATAATGAATTAAAGTAATAATTATTATATATTATAAAGTTTTAATTAATAAGATCCTTGTATTTTAAATAATTGTAAATATTATTCAAATATTACGGAATATTAAAGTTTTATTATTAAATAATTTTAAGGTTAAATATCAAAATGTAAAACAAAAACTATTATTATATTGATTGAATTAAAGTTATTTAATTTATATAAACCTTTTTTATTAAGGTAAAATTTAAAAGATTAAAGTTATATAAAGAAAAAATAATTTTCAATTTTGACTTATTTAAGAATAGGTTTATTTTCGAATTTAAAATTTTTTTAATAAAGTAATTATTTATTTCGAATTTGTTATATATTTTATTTTAAGTAAAGAAAATTAGATAAAAACAATTTAGTAACAAAACCTTTTCTATATATAAATTTCGAAAATAAATTACGTATTTTTTTCTGCATTTTAAAATAAACAATCTATAATATAATAAGTGTTTTACTTATAATAAATAACGTTAATTATTAAATAAATAAATATTTGTAAAAGCTGATAATTAAAATTAAAAAATAGCGAAATTAATCTATTTATTAATATACTTTTAAAAGAATTTAATAAGAATACAAAAACAAGGTTATTAAAATAGAATCATTAATTATATAAAATATATATCTTATATATATAATAAATATCAAAGATAAATAATGTAAAAAGGTATAAGAAAATATAATATAATACTTCAAAATATTCTAATGATATAATATTAATATAAAAATATTTTTATACTTTATAATACGATAGTAATATTTACGAAATTTAAAGTAATTTAATATAAAATTAAAAATATATATACTATTATAATTAAAATTATATAAAACCTTGCACTTGTATTTATAAAAGCTGTTAATAAAAATTAATTAGATTTTTCTTATAAAAATAATTAATAAATTTAAATAAAATATTATTTAATAATAAATATAAAATGTTAACATAATTTAATCTTAGTACGTTTAAAAGCTATTGCGATATATAATTTGTTGTAAGATATAAAGAATTAAAATAATAAATTAAAAAATATTTAATAAATAATAATATAATGTAAAAACAGTAAAAAAGTGTATTTAATATAAAATTCTAATTATCATAATAAAGGATATACTGTATATTATACAAACTAAGAAAATTAATATATATTAAATAAAATAGATTTTATTTATTAACGTATTAAATATGTATATATATATATATAAATGTGACAATTTTGAGCAAATATAAAATACTAAAATTAAAAAAATAATAATATAGATATTTTTAATTTAGTGATTTGTAAAATATTATTTATACATAAACAACGGCATAAAAGTAAGTAAGAAAAACAATTCGTAAATAAATCTTTTATATTTTTACGTTTAATATAATTATATATTTTTAAAAGAATTAATTTAATATATCGTCATGAATATTATTAAAACTTTATAATTATATTTTTCTAATTAATACTCGTTATAAATATATAAAAATATAGTTAAAAGATTTTAATAATTTATTGTAATATCTTATAAAAAATTAATAAATTATTAAAGGCTTAATAAACTGTTACTTATTATATAAAAGAAGGTTCAACCTTTAAAGATAAAACTTAATAAAATAATTAAAAACACCTAATATAATTCGAACAGTAAATATGTTGGCAAAAATAATAAATAGAATAATTTAACATATTATATAAAAAATACTTAAATAAAGTTAAACAAATCTTTTTAAAAAAAACTTTAAATATAATAATAAAAATAGTTAATAACTTTGTTACTTTAAATATATAAAATATAACATATTAGTATATAGTTTTTATAAATTATAGAATTTTAAATAAAACTTGTTTAAAATTAAATATTTTCTATAGATTTAAATTTTTCTCAAAATATAAATATAACTTTATATAACTATAAACATCGAAGAATAAAATTTCGTTTATACTAACAAAAATATTTAACGTAAAAATAATTATATTAAGATTTTTATTTAAAAATAATATTAAATAATAAATTTTGATATCGTTGCATTTGAAAATTTTAATTAATGAAGAAATTAGCTAAACCAGGCCTATTTTATTCTCTTTTGGTAAATAAAAAAAGAAAAGACTAAAATCTAAATATTAAATAAGAAATAACGGCGATTATAAGTAGAAAAATACGATAAATACTTTATTATTTGAAAGAATAAAATACAAAAAAGGTGAAATAAAAAAAGTAAATAAATATTAAAAATACAAGACATATTATTTTGATTATTAAACTAAAATTTCAATACATAAATATTACGTCAAAATAATTGCATTAAACATTAAAAGATTTGAGTAATGTATTGTTATAATATTATAAATATAAATAAGTTGTTAAAAAGAGTGTCTTTTTAAAGTTATTAAAATATAATGAATAAAATTAAGCAGTAATTTTTAAACAAAAGATATATTTATAAAGTTTTACGATATTTAAAACTTTAATAGAAATAATTTACGAAGCTTTAAAAATTATTAATAATATTAATTATACAAAAATGTATTCGATATTCGAAATTATTTATAAAATGTGTTATATTTTTTGGACTTCAAAAAATAGAAATTACGATTTATATTTAATGATTAATAATTCAATGATGTTATTGATAGAGATTAAAATTTATTATTTTTAATTATTAAAAGAAAAGATCGATTTATAAATATAAGCAATTTACAATATTAGATTGTAATAATAAAAATACTTTTATTAACGTTTAAAAAGAATATAACTAAGAATTAGTATTGAAAATAAGATACGGATTATTTAAATAATTAATTATATTAACCAAATATATAAACGTATTAATAACTTTTTAACGAATAATAAATTATATATTATAAAACTATTTCGATATTTTTGTTATATATTAATTTCTTTGCTATATTTATTTGTTCCAGAATCTATAGAATATATATAAAATACATTTATAAGATATCTTAAATTAAAGAAAACTTTAAATTATTTTTCATTAGTCAAAAAACAACTTTTTAAATAAAGGTATTTAAAACATATTATCTATTTAAAATACATTAAAATAAATTATTAAATATTTCCGGTTGTATAAGATAATACAATTTAATTATAAATTAAAAATATATAAGTACATCGTTAGATTTCTTAATTATTATACAAGGTTACCCATAAACATTAGTAAAATTATAATATTTTTAATAAACTTTATGAAAAAGAAATAAAATAAGTGTTGTAAATAAAAAGAAAGTTGCTAAAAATTCAAAATATAGTTGTTAATAATTTAATAATAATTATATATGATTTAATACGCCTTGTTAAAGTAAATACCGAATTTATATTATTTCTGATATAAATATTCATGATTGTTGTTATAATTCTTCGTAAATTTACACATTTTCTTTAAGACTACTTTTATTAAACCAAAATTCTATTTATTTTATTTCTATTAATACATTTACGAAATAAGAATTTCGATATGCAAAATATAATCAATTTCAATTTTATTCATATTTATAAATGAAATTTGGATAATGTCTAAACTGAGATTTCAAATATATATTTAAATTTTCAAAAAAGGGAATTGAAATTAATTATATTATTTTTAATATTACTCTAAAGATAATCATTTTTGTATCAAATTGCGATAATAGAAGATACACTATATAGTATATATAAAGAAATTAAAAAATATTACAATAATTTACTCAAGAATAACAAATTAAATAAATTATAAACTTTAAAAAAGCTATAAATAATTGTGATACGTTTTATATATAAATACTAATTATGCAAATATTTAAAGGTTTACAAAGCCGTACAAATGTTTTAACGTATTTTTTAAACAATTAAAAATAATACTTTAAAAGTATAATAATAATACTTTTTTACAATAAGATGAAAATATAACTTATAGAATTTACGGATAATTATAATTCTTCTTAATATTTTTTAAAAACCATAAAATTTAAATATTATAGATTTATTATTAAACCTTTTTTGTTTGAAAATTTAGCAATCAAAATATATTGCGATAATATTCTTGTAATCGTTAAAAAATTTACGAAATTTTCTTGTTTTCTATATTATTAAAAAGGTACTAATTCCGAACAAATAAAGTATATTTCCATTAGAAGCATTTATTTATATACGCAAATTATTATATAAAATATTCTTGATAAAAAATATATTTATTTTAAAAATTTAATAAACCGTTATTATATAAATCGCTTTAAAATATAAATTATTTAACGTATTTGAACCTTAAACTAACAGATAAATAGAATAGTTGAACTAAATATTAAAACAGTATTTAAAATATCATATAAATTACAAGTAAAATTATAAAGTTTAAAAGCTATCTATTACTTACTTAATGTATACTATTAAGTACTACGAAAATATTAAAACGATTTTCATAATATGGACATTTTAGTTTTATACATAATATTTCTAAAATACGTATAAGGAACCTATTAACATTCAGGCAATATTTACGGCGGAATAACTTGAGTAGTTGCTCTAGGATATAAAAACAAAATTAAAATTCGTACGTAACTGTCACGGCGCTGTACGTCTTTTAGGTTCTGGGAAATATTCTGGTAAATATTCTGTTGTTGCATAAAGAAGAAAGAAAGAATTTATCTAGTAATCGCGTAGCGCTTGTATGTATATAGCTAAACGCCAGCTTAAGAAGGCCGCTTTGCTAGTGCCGTAACAGTAACCAAGTAAGCAAATATTATAATTAAAGAAAACTAAAAAAATAACATTCTAAAAAGGAAAAATTATTTAGCCCGTTACAAAAAATATTAAAATCAAATACCTAACAAAAACCTTAATTTCAAATATATCGGTCCATATAAAATTATTAAACAAATTTCAGAAAGTTATTATGAATTAAAGTTTCTATCTAAAATGAAATTCCATCTAACTTTCTATGTTTTCTTATCAATATATATAATAAATATTATAAACTTTTATATGAAATAAAATGATATAAAAACAAAACATAGAATTAAGTGCGACATAGAAAAGAATCTCTGGTATAGAAAAGAATTTACTTAATGTTTGCTAAAATAAAAAATTTATCCGGATTTCGAAAATATTTAAAAATCTGTAAAAAATCTTATAAATACTTAGCGTGTATTAAAAAAACTTTTATTACTAATACTATTTTCAGTATTAAATTTGCTTTAATTATGTTTATAAAAAATTAAATCAATACTCTTTAAACTTAAAATATTAAAAAACGTAATAATGTCCGAGACGATTTTTATATTGTATGTTATTTACTTTTATATTTTTATTGCGTTTTATATTTTATTTTATCTAGCCTTTCGAGAGATTATACATCCCGAACTAATATAGGTAGTACGTAGTCGACCTATAATTTCTTTTATTTTCGAGTACGACTAATCTTAATTTACGCCTGCTTTATATTTTTTCCCGTTGTTTCGAATTTGGATTTTATTCGTAAATAATTAAACATAAAATAGTTAATTTAGAAAATAAAAAGACTATTAATATTTCCAAGGCCTTAATGTCGTGCAATATATTTTTCGTATTAGAAAAGAAATCTAATATAAAACTATAATAAAATAAAAAACAGCAATTAGTATAATACGAATATATAAACATATTCCCGATGAGAAAAATATTAAATTTAAGCAAAATATTACGCTTTTAAATTTTTTAATTAATTAGTTTTTAATTACGGCTCGATTTAATAAATAAAACAACAATAACTTATAAATGAAAAATATCTTCGAGACAAAAATTATAAAAAAAAGAAAATAGTATTATAACTTAATAAGACGCAGTTTTACGAAACGCCTACAACAGAGATTTACGGGCTAAATAAGTTAGGATATATAGAGGCTTAATAAGATCGAGCGTAAAATTTTTAAAATCAGGTTCAACAAAATCAATTGTAAAACTTTTAAAATTAGGCGCAATGAAAATAATAAGTTATAATCAATAAATAAATTTATTTTTATAATTTAAATAATATCAACTTATAATATTATTTCGTTATTTAAAATATCCTTAATATCACGAAACGAAACTAGTTATTATATTTAGTATTTAGAGTCCTGTAATACTCCTGCTAAAATAAACTCGTACAATTTAGATTTAATAATTGATTAAATTCTTAGCCGTGATATATTTATAAAATAGTTACGGTTAATAATTGTACTGAATTTGAATTTAACCATATTAATTCCAAATTTTATCGAAAAATTTAGAAATATTCCTATGTGCGTATTAGCGTATATTCGACATTTATTTAAAACGTGCAGTTCATTTTATATATGTTCATTATTAAAATAAAGAAAATTCAATATTTTTTTTAAAAAATATCAAAACAGAAGCGTTATTTTACAATTTAAATTTAGACGTCGTTAGTTTATTACGGGGATATGTTATTTGATTGATTAATTCTAACGTTTTCGCATAATATATAGAAGTATATCAACAATGGAAACGGGCTAGCAGAGGCCTAAGGAAGCTGAGGTAAAAAATGATTTACATATAAAACCTATTTCCATTAACCTCGACACGCTTTTTTCTCGACAGCTATTTCGCTTAAAGTATGAATTATTATATATAATTAATGACAGCCGTAATATTTATTAAATAAATAAATATATACATTGTAATTACATCGTATAATAGATTGAAAATAGTTCTAAGAGTATATATATAGCATTAAAATAAGTTAAAAGTATAATATAATTTAATTTGCTTTTATTTTAATATTGTAGTTTGTGAGTTGTTTAAAAATTTACTAAGTAACGAAATAATATAGTAAGTTATAATATAAGATAATTAATTGAATTTAAATAAAAGACGTTTTAAACAAATAATTTAAAACGGTATTATTACTCGATGTTTTATTAAGGCAAAATATTTTTTAACCTTTTAATTGTGTTTAATAATATTATTATTATATATATTAAAAGGGTAAAGAGTTCGATAAACTTCTTTTTCTGAAGCAAATTTGTTAACTTGTAATATAAGTATTACTACAACTATATATAGTAATAATAATATATAAACAGTTTTATAATCAGCATTGTTAATTTTTATATCTTAGCTTATTTAGATATTCAAAATATTCGGTTTAGTTCACAAAACAAATTTTCAAATATAATTGAAAAATTACAGAAAGACTAGTAAAGTTCAAATAATCTATATAATATAGAACATATGTTAAATGTAATATGTAAACGTAATTTAACACATAATAAAATATATAAATTGTCTTTTTATTTAAAACTTATATAAATATTGTTTTACTTTAAGAATAATTTTTATACAACTTCTACTTAAAATTTAAGCTTGCTTAATTTATTGAACAAGCTTTTTAATATTAATTTTATATATGTACTTAATCATTGCTATTGATCAATATAATATACTTTAATTTACTTTATTAACTTACTATATAAGTTAGCGACTTATAAAATCTTACAATTCGTTTTTTTAACGGGTTACTGCAATAAAATGAGAATTAATTAAATACAATACATTAAATTAATTAAAGTTAATTGAAATTCTGTTCGCTTAACGCCTTTATATTCGTTTTTATAAATATACGCCTTATATCTCGATTTACTACAAACCTTATGTTTTCGGTTTTTCTTCGAAACCTTTTACGATAATTTTCTTTAATCGTTAGTAATTGCGATTGTTTATTTCTATTTTTACTCTAGCTATGAAAACTTATATTTTCAATTTTCTAGCATTTATTAAATTTCTAATTTGTTTTATAGAAATAATTATTTTCTCTTTTGAAAAGAGATTTCGTATAAAAGTACTAAGTTATTTTTTTGTTAAAAACGTTACCGATTTAATTATTATTGCTAGCTTCTTATCTTAAAACTTTTTAAATTTATTTTATTTTATATCTTTTTATTTTGATTTCTTTCACTAATAAAGCTTTCAATTAATTATTTTAATAATATTTTTACACGTTTTTGCAGATACAAAATAATAAGATTAATAGAGTTAAACGATAAAAGATTTAATATAAATATAAGTAAAACTTTTAAGTTAAAAACGTTATAGAAATCGAATAAAATAAATTTAACTTTTTTAAATCCGAATTTGATATTATTTGTTATTATGGTAACTTTAAACGCGTTATAAACACCGGCGATAAAATCTTTTTTTAATAATACGGGTAATATACTGTCAAATTTTTAGGACCGGAATGAAAGGAACAATACGAGTATGTTAAGAACTAGTCTAAAACTTGTTCTTGTTCTCTAAAAAAGAGATGAGTTATCTTAGTTAGCTTAGGCCTTTGCTAACTCGTTTCTATTTTTGATATACTCTATGTACTACGCCAAGGCACTAAAATTAACCAATCAAATAGCGTATCCCCGTAACAAACTAACGAGGCCTAAATTAGAATTACGTAAAAACGTTTTTATTGAGCATTTTTCTTAACAAAATAACCGATTTTTTTTCGTTTACATAACTAATTTAAATCGAATAATTTTAATACTTTAACTACATGTTATATACAAGCTAATACGTATATCAAAATCTTTTCGAAATTTATGGATAATAAGTAAGTTTAATATAATTAAATTAAGATTTGGTAAATTATTAATTGTAACGTTTTTATAATTGCAATAACGTAAATTCCGCATATATTATTTTGTTATAAGTTATTTAAAAGTTATTTAATATGCGAAAACTCGTTTAATTATATTTTTATTTATCCAGATTATTTTTAGTACGTTAGAATTATAAAAGAATTAAAAATAATTATATCTGAAACGGTTTTCAAATTATAACGTAATTAATTTAAATTCGATAAATTTAATACCTTATATATGTGTTATATACAAGTTAATATATATATATATAACCTTTTTGAAATTCTCTAAATTAAGGTTGGAATTAATACGATTAAATTTAAATTTAAAAATTTGACAATCGTAACGCTTTTCTAGCTGTAATAATATAATTACTTATCGCATTATCGTATATCGAGGTTTCTTAATATATTTTATATAAAAATAGCCCGTTTAATGATTTTTTTAGTCGTACGAGTTATCGTTTTTACGTTATAGCTATTAAAAAAAAAGCTAAGATTAACTAAATTCGAAACACTCTTATATTAGTAACGAAATAAGCATAAACTGCAAAGGCAAAACATAATTAAACGGATTTTCTCTCAATTAAACTATCTTTGAAACATATATAACGAAATATTATATATAATAATTACGTTATTATACATATAAAGACGTTCTAGAATAAAATAATATTAATTAATTTTCGTTTTAATATTTAAGCAAAATAACACCGATTTAAATGTTTTATATCCTGATTCAAAGCCGTTTTAAAACTTTATATAATTATAATTTTCCTTATCTTTTTTAATTATTTTTCATTATTTTTATATTTATAAATTTGTTTTAAAAATTAAAAAGCTTTATATAGAATAATATTAATTACGGTTAAAAATTCAGAACTTATTATTAGGCCTTATTTTGGAGGTTTTATTATTTTTGTAAATCTTTTACAAATTAGGTTAACATGGTACTAAATGTTACTTAGCTACAGCTGCGCCGTAGACGTAGCCACAACCTCCAAAATAAGGCCTTATTTTAATAAGGCAAGGAGTGAGCAACTACCTATAAAGCAATTACCACGCAACGACGTCGTAGCTATTCCGTAGAAATAACACAGAGAAATCTTAGCGTCCTCTCAGTGATGCGCGCACTCTCTTAGCTCCTATGTCACGACCTAGCAAGCTACGACCTCTAGGAACGGTCGCAACAGAAACAGCCAAGAAGACCAAGTGGGTCAGGTCACGTGATGGACCACCAACTTCCTGGTGGCAAGCTAATAAGCCGGATTACCAATTTACTAGTAGTAAACCAGTAAATCGGGTTATCAACTTTCTAGTAATAAGCTAGTATATCGGATTAGATATATATATTTATTAATTCCATAATTTAAATAAGATTAATACATAATATTACTTTCTTTCTTATAATATTTTTGATATTCTGAAATATTATAGGTTTTATTTTATTGCTTATATCTTAACGTTATTTTTACTAATATAAACTTGTACGATTAGGTTTAATAGTTAGTTAAACCTTTTAGCCGTTATACCTTAATATGTATAACCGTATAAAATTTTCGATATAAAGCAAATAAGTACTTTTTAATACGAAAAACAAATGACAATATAAAATATAATAATATCGTTAATTTAGCGATACTTTTCGAAATTCGATTGTATACTAATTTTCGTGACCATCGAAAATAAGAAAATATTGTAAATCTTTAATATACATTGTTATATATCTATTTTTAAGCGTTTTCGTTTAAAATAAATATTTAATCGAATGAATATAAGTTATTAATAAATAAAAAAACGAACTTTTTTAAAAAAACTATTTAACTACAAATATTAATTATTTGTATTATTATAAATTTTTTTGGACTTTTTTATTAAATATATTTAAATAATTTACGTTTTTTAGAATTTATTATAATTATATTCATTATTATAAAAAATATATTAAATATTCTCTTTCGTCGAAACTTTAAATAATTTTCATAGTATCGTTATTTTAATTATAATGCGTATAAAGTTGAATTATTTATAAATATCTCTAAATTTCTATATTAAAGTTTTTAACAATTTTGCTCTTTTTGGTTCAAGAACGTTTAATATTCTCTTACCGTGTAATAATATATTGCGCAAGTTATAAAATTTATTATATTTTTTAACGTATTAACACCAGATAAAAAACGTTTGTACACTTAGGTTAGAAATTTGTTTAACGATCGGTTTTCTTTAGTTCATATTAATTTTCTTATATTAGAAATATTTTTGATTCGATCACGTTTACTGTAATATTAAGCTTTTAAAGTCGGTTCGATAACATCGTATATTATATTAAAGTTTTTTATAATTTAGAGTCTATCTACGAGTTTGATTAAACGGCTAAATTTATTTTCATTTTTTAGAGAACGATTTGCGCCAGAAGTTTTAAATAATATATAATTAAAGTTAATAATTAAAATGCGAATAAAAATTAATTACAAGTTCGTTAGGTTATACGCTTATATAATACGTTGAAATAACTTTAAAAATCTTTACATTTTTATGTAAAAATCAAAAATTTATAACGTTAAACTCAATAGCTTATAACGTTAAAATATTATAATTAAAAGAATTTCGCATTTAGTTTAAAAATTATATTTATACGTACGTTTCTGAAATAGTCTCAAACTTAATTTGTAATGGCAAATTGCTCAATTATTATTAAGTATTACGTTAAGCTCTTCAAGTATTTTATAATATATCATAATTTTTAGTAATTACAAACGAATAAAATAAAAAGGATTTAAATTTTTATAATAGATCTCCTGTTCAGAAAATATTTCCAATTATTAATGATTTCGAATATTAAATATATAAATATTATAAATATCATAGTTATATATTTAAATTCTATTATAATATTAATATAATCGCATAATACGATTATATACATTATATAATATAATGTACTGAAAAAGATGTTAAATTCACAATGTTTCTTCTATATTTTAAAACAAGTTTACAATTACTTGTAAATAGGTTACAATTATATTTATACATTTCTAAAAACTAAATTAATATTTTTATAAAAAAGTTTAATTTAAAGCAATCAAATTGTTATTGTACTGCTATAATATAAACTTAAATCATATTTATAATTTGTTTCCTTTTCTTAAACATTTAATTTTTAATTTAAGTAATCTTTTCCTTTCTATATCTATATTAATATTATTATTTAATTGTAAAATATGATCTAAATAAATTTAAGAATTATAAATATTACAATTGATTGTATCTATTAGTAATAAATAAAAAAGAAATAAACTTTTCCGATATAAATAAAGGTTTATATCGATTGTTTAGTAAAATATCGAATTTTTAATATTTATTGAATATAAGCACTAGAATTCTGCTAAGTTGTTGTTACGTATAATATAATATTGAATATTGAGATTATTATTAGCTAAAGCATATTCCCTTAAATACAACTAACAAAAATACGTTCATAAGTTATATATTTTAAAATATCAAAGTATAAAACAACTTGTATAAGTACTATAACGTTCTAAAAACAACATATAGATTCGATTTCGAATTAAAGAATTTAACAAGTACCAAACTAAAATATTAGAATTTGAAAGTAAAAGAATTTATCATAAAGATTAAATTTAAATATAAACTTTCAAGTTTTAAATTATTTTTAATCTTGAAAGATAATTTTATAAAAATGCGTAAGAAAAATAGTTTAGGAATTAACTATATGAATATATATATAGAAATATCTGTAAGTTACCTGTAATAAAGAAAAAAGTATTAATCAACCTGCTCAGGAAATAGATTTACTAAGCTGTATAAATAATTTAAATGATTAATATTTAATATTAAGCTAGGAGTTTTTAAAAATCAAGAGCTATTCGGAAATTAATAGAAATATATATGCCGAACTTTCAAACTTAAAAACAAATAAAGAAATTCCAAATATTTATTTATAAAAGGGAAGAATTACAAACGAAAGAAACCCTAATAATCTTGATAATAACAATGTATATATCTTAAACGTTACGATAATTTACAAAAATAAAATAATACGCTTGTTTTTAATTCAAAATTAAAAAATATGTATTTATATATTTTTATAATTATAATGTATAACAAAATAAAAGTGTAAGAAATTGGATAATATCTATAAAAGAATCGTAGAAACTACATTATAAAAAACGCGAAACGTTTTAATCTTGTATTTAACAAATGTACAATATATATAGATAAATTAAATATTAAAGCTGCTATATTTTGAATAGTGTTTAAAACCTATTTTTAAGTATTGTCTTGAAAAAGACCTGAAAGATTTAAAGCGTTTAAAAAAAACAAAATATTAAAATAAATACCAATAGTAGTAGCTAAATTTATATTAATCACTTGTAAATAGACAATTATATATAAATTATAAAAAAGTAAAGCACTGAACATTTAGAAATTATAGATATATATAGAGGGTAATCTTTTTAGAAAATCGATAATTTATATATATACGTTATTATATGTATAATTAATTTTTATACAATTACAATAATTATAATAATCGAATTTACTCTTAAAATTAGATAATTCGACGTAAAATAACGTTTCTTAAATGTTTTCTATATAATATCAACTTTTATAACATATGGCTTTCTAAATAGCTTTAAAACAATAGTCTTTATATAGGAGTCGAATAAACTGTATATAAATTTAAATATTTACTTTTATTATAATGTTATGAATATATTTTAACATTAAAAATATAACATTTATTTACTATTTAAAAACCGCGGTAATTACTTAATATATAATACGGCCTCTTAGTTCTTACATTTATTTTCAAAGTATTTGGTGTTTTTCGTTTACTTAAAATATTAATACAGAATTAATAGATTGATCTCAAAATATAAAAAAGTATATAGATAAAAATTAAAAACTATAAATTAATTTTTTAAAAATACGTTATAGTTAGAATAAATCAGAAAGAAAAAGTATATTGTTTTATAATTTGTATATTAAAATTGCTACTATTTATTTTAAGTTAAGAATTAATGTTTATATACTGTTGCTTATTCTAAATATAAAATATAATATTTTTACAAATAAAACTATATTTAAAAATATAACTAAGACAACCTATCTGTTTTTAGTAAAAAGAAATCTATTATTTATTAATAATCTTAAAATACGGCAATTTTTCTTCAATTATATTTCATAAAATAGACTTGAATTCTAGCCATACTTTTTAAGTTGAGCAGAACACACAGAAACTTATTTCACGATACAAATCGCATTATTGACTAAATTTCAAATATTTAATAATTTGTTAAACATTAAATATGAAAAAAGTACTATATTAAATAATAATAATATTTTTGATAAAATTTATTTTATTGACATTACACTATACAGCTAAGAAAAACTATAACTCTAAAGTAGTTATTGCTAATTTTGCAATTAAATTCAACAAAATTTGTAACATAGATATAATAATTAATAAACGATTTATTTAAGCATTAATTAATTTTCATTTAAATATAATTTGTATAATTAGGTCAAAAATAAAAGCGAGAATTATTTCACTTAAGTTGTTTATTAATAAATTAACTGTTTATTATTAAATTATTTAAAGTTGTTTTGAAATACTCGCTTGAATTTTTGAAATTGATTTTTAGCTTATAAAACTTGTATGAAACTGTGTTAGAAAATTTGCATAAGATATATGATAAAATATATAATTTTATCAAGTTATAACCATTTTATTTTTCGAGCGAAAGTTTCTTAATAATTATGGGGAGATAAGAACACTATTATTATTACTAATATTGTTATTAATCTAGTAATAGGTTTGCGATTTCTTTAAGACAAATACGCGCGTATGTATAACAATTATCTCTATAAACGCAAATACAGCTATTAGTATAATAAACGAAAATTCTTATTACTTTTCTTTTTTAACTGTTATTATTGCTTTTTTATCGAAAAAAAACGCATACGATTAAACGCAAAGCGCAGATCTTCATTATACAATTACTAGGTTTTTTAAAAACTTATAAATAAAATAAGATATATAAAAGATTTGCTGTAAAATTAATATTAATTATAAGAGCCGTATCCTAACGCACGGTAAGTGGTCGAATAAAAATAAGATTAATTAATTGTTAGTAAAAGCAAAAACGCCGAAGTATTAAAAAAGTACCTAGATGTATAGCCTTAGTAGAAATTACTCATAGCAGCGTTAAAATATTTGCCGATACTTTTAAGCGTAAATACCGAACACAAATACGTTAAATTAAGTTCGACACGGCGCGTACTGCATACTGGATACATGTAACGACAATTACTCGTCGGAATAACAAACGCAACGAGCGGTATAAGCGGCGCAAAAAATATAAACGCCGCAAAAGTATATATAACGAGTACCAAAATAATGCGAATATAAACGTAAAAGTAAATACAAACGAGGCAGCTATTGTTATTACGGTAGTTATTACTACGGCAATAACAATAATAACGTCGGCTATAATAATAACATTTATATACGTACGACGAATTTTATAAACGCAAGTAATAGCTGAAAATTATATAACGAAAACGTAATAAAATAGGTTATTATGGTTATTATTAATAACCTTATAAAATATTATCCGAAAGTTAAATATATTTAGATTAATAATAATAATATTATTATTATTAAATTAAACGTTAATGCAGTAATTTTTTTTCTAAATTTAAAGAATTCACAAAAATGCTACAATGATTAATATAAAAGTTTATAACGGCTAAGAGTTTAAAAAGTATTAAATCTTAATGGTTCGAGTTTATATTAGCAGAAATATCCAGCAAATCTAAATAATAAAACAATTATCATTACGTTTTATAATACTATATATATTTTAAATATCGAACTTATAATTATAAACTGTAATTTTTTAAATTACAAAATTTACCCAATATATACATCAATTTCCAGCCCTGTAACATACTACTAATTAATTAATAATCCGTTATATGATTTAACTTACTTGATTTTCTTAACTCTTTTTATCGCAACTATTTTCGAAAGCCGTAACCTATCCAATCATAATACGATTTTTCTTTTTCTAAAATCTTGTTCTTAAAATTTCTGTCCTAGTAAATTCTTCGTTTCTTTAATTATGTTAAATCATATTTGAAAACGTCGCTTTTATAAAACCAAATAGCGTCACGTCTTAGCTAATTTAATTAAAATAAAAGGTTTTAAAACTATATCGTATTTCTTTCATGTTTTCAAAAGTTTTACTTATTAGATAATAAAAAGATTTATCGTTATAAGGAATATACACGTCGTAAACTATTATATAATAAAACAGACGTTTTTATTTCTACAACTAATTACTACGTAATCGAAACTCGTTATTTTTTAAAAAAACCTAGTCGCCAAAAAAAACCTTTTTTAAATGCTTTGCTCGGTTATCCCACATCTACCGCTAACAATAACAACACCAAACGCAAAATGCTACACTTATTAATCGTACCTTTTAATGCTTAAATAAGTCCGATAACTTAAATCGTAATAAAACTAAAATAATATAAAAGTTTAAACTTTAAAAGATTTAAGCGTTATTAACTAAA
The DNA here is from genome assembly GCA_004154925.1 of Monosporascus cannonballus. Taxonomy (NCBI): domain Eukaryota; kingdom Fungi; phylum Ascomycota; class Sordariomycetes; order Xylariales; genus Monosporascus; species Monosporascus cannonballus. Next base: position 108,927 of record QJNS01000745.1, read on the forward strand.
ACTCAGTTAATTTACAAACGTCGCTCTTATAGAATATTATTTAAACTCCAATTTTTAAGTCTGTTATTTTTAATAAAAATTGTTTAATAAACGTTAAATATTTATAGATTTCTTTACAAGTTTTTAAATATTCTCGGAATATAAATACCCTTTTTTATTTAATTAAATACTATATAAGTCCGTTTTTTTCGTATATTAAGGGTTTTCTTTTTACTTTGTATATAAGTTTTTTTATTTTTACATTATCCTATTTCGTTGAGAATTTCATAATACGTATTATTATTTTAACTAAGAAAATTTAAAAACTTAGAAGAAATTTAATTTTTAATAAATTTCAACTAATAATTATTTTTGTAAAATTTTGCTTAGTGTTTTTACAACGTCGCATGTATTTGAAATTAAAGTCTTATTAGATTCATTTATTAATTAGTTTTTATAAGGATGTAAATTGTTTTTCTTTTATTAAAAATCAGTTCTTTTTTAACTTTTTTAAATATAATACATGCTTATATAATTATATGCAAATTATAACTCAAACATTATCTTAATATTATAAAATTTATTATATATGTTTTTGTAAATATTAAATATAAAACTAGAATTCGTCGTTATTGCAATGGTTTTAATATTTTCGTAATAATTAATATTATACTCTAATCATATAATAAATAACTTTTTAACCCAACTATTTTGTTCGTAATTACTATAATATCTTATTCAAAATCCAATATTTATATTATTTATTTTATTTATCCGTTTATTTAACGTTTAAATATGTTAAATAACTTATAGTTTAACCAGATTTATATTATAAAACTTTGTCAATATTTGAAAAAAATACACTTCCTTTATCGCAAATAGTTTTATGTAATAATTCGAATACATTAATAGTATTTATGAAAAAATTTATATATTATATATTCGACATTAATATCGTTTTCATATAGTAAAAAATGAAAAACCTTTATTAATGTATTAGAGATTTCGAAAATATTTTCGTAATATATTTTTATTATTAGATTTTCGGATAATAAAGTTTTAATAATACAGTTCATAATAATCGAATCCTATAATCTTTTTAAAATTAATAATACATATAACTTTTAATAAACTTTTTATCGTTAAATTTTGACCTTATTATAAAAAAAGCATTGTTATCGCATGTTTTGAACTATTATTATTATTTTAAGAAAATAATATATATATTAAAATCACTGTAAGATTGATAGATCTCTAAATATCTATATAATTAATAATTATGTATATTTCGTGCTAAATCTATTTAATACTTTTGAAAAACTTGTAATTTATTTAACTTTTCTATTTTTCGTATATTGTTATTATATCTTTTAATTTCTTGATATATATTATAGGATGTAGCTGATATTATCGCAATTAGATATAAATATAAGTATCTGTCTAAATTTATATCGAAAAATATATAGCTAACTTTAACCAATTTCTTTTTAAGATTTAATTACTTACTTAAGATATCGACTTTACCGTTTTTTAAACCTGTTTTATAAATAATAATAAAGTCGAAATTTGCTATTATTTTAAACATTGTAATTATCGTTTTATAACTTCTTCAATCGTAATACAACGATTAAAAATTTAATAATCCGTATAAACTCTAATTTAATATAAATTTTCAGTAAAATAATATCTAAAATCGCAAAAAATATAATAATAACCATAAATTTCTAATTTGGAATACAGTAATTAAATTCGACCTTTTTTAATTCGTATAAAAACGCTATAACATATAATTTACCTTAATTATCCCGTTATTTAACTATCTTATTTAACACATAATTTGAAATATCGGCTCTTAGTTCGACGAGGGGTACTAAATCATTTATAATTAACATTAACTTACTAGTAATCGTATTTTTAATTTTCTAAAATATTTTTACTGCTTATAGTATTTATTAAATTTCTAATAAAACTTCTATAATAATTAACAAATCTAAAAATACCTATACATACTTAACTATTTTAAGGGTTATTGTAATATATTTTGAAGTAATAATATATCTCGGGTATTCCATTTTATATATATAGAACTAAATTCTTTTTAAAATAATTAACAATTTAACATTCTATAAAACTTAAACGGTTTTATAAACGTATTTTAGGTATTCTTTTTTCGTTTCTAATAAATAAAAATGTCGTTAAGATAATATAAAACAAAAACGTCGAGATTCTTTCGTAATATATAATTTATTATCCGTTAAAAGGTTGTTTGTCCTAGAGGCTGTTTTTAATTGATATCCCTCTTTGATTCTGATAAAGTTATATCTATCTCTTAAATTGAATGCTGTAAATTATCTAGGTTTATAAAATCGGTCTTTTATATTTATAATCAAAGGTAATAATATTCGATATTTTAATAGTAATATCGATTAATTATTAATAGTCGATTATAAATCGCAATTTGCTAGTTTTCTAAAATAGGAAATATATTGAATATCTTATAAATAATTTCGAAAATCGAACTTATTCTTTTTATAATCGATTTTCTAAATATTCTTTAAACGCGCGTAATTTGCTTTCGTTAAAGTTATAAATAAGTCAACACATTATAAATAAGTTTTTTTAAAATAATTTTATGATTTTATTTATTATAATGTTATAATGTCGCATTAGTGTTTTTTTAATAAAAATTACTTATAGTTATAATATTATAATAATACATTTTTTAAATTTTAACCTTTTTGTATTATTAATATAGATAGTTATTTAATTGCTTTAATTTCGCTTCATTCATAATAATAAGATATATTTTCCATACTTGTTTTCTTTTTTGTATTTTATTTTTAGATAATAAAATATTTACCGTATCTTTATATTTATATTCGTCATTATGTAGAATCGAATACTAATTTCTTTTAAATTTTGCTTATCTATAAAGTATAAAACGAGCTTTACTCAGCCAATATCTTTATTAATTAATACTATATTTTTATATATTGTAGGAGAATAATAAGAACTAGCTACTCCGCTATATGACTAATAGATTAGCAGTTTCAACGCTAAGATGCGTTAGAAGTCCCTATCCGCGCTTAAGTAGAAAACGTCCCGGAGCCCATTTTCTTATATATATCCATAATTCTTCTAAAATTGTATCGTAATTTCTAAGTAAAAAGATATCGAAATCGATTGTTTAATATTATTTGTAAATAAAACTTTCAAAATAATTAATTTCGTATTCAATCTTTATATAATTATCAGAAAAAAGTTTAACCTTTGATATATGTAATTATATCAAATTTTAACTTATATCTTCATAATAAATTAAGTTTATGAATAATATTGAATATAATTTAATTGCTGCTTAAAGGTTCGTAATTTGTCATTACGATATATTAATATATTCCGATTTCTATAATTCGGACAATTAAATTATTAACTGTTTTTATTATCATAATTAAAGGCCTCTGTGGGATATCCTGTTAATTCTCTTAGACTTTGTTATTTTACGGCCTTTTTATAAATAATGCTTTTTAAACTATTTTTCAAATTTTTTAAATCGCACTTATATTTTTATATATACTACATGAAATTGTTATATTTCTTGTTTTTGTCGGCAAACTTAACTTTCGAATTATGGTAGTTGTTTTTGGTTTTGTTACACTTTTTTATTTATAGTATAGCATGTTATTACGTTAAGTCTATATTGTTTTTCTATATATTTTGGATAAAAATATGAATTCCTAGCTTAGTAGTTTATTTCTTAAAGTGGATAATAAATCCTAATTAAAAATAAAAATTTATAATAACTCTTTAATAATATTTTTCTATAATATGTCAGATTAGCGTTTTTATAGATTAATAATTATATTAATTATAAAAATAAAAGGTTTTATTTTACAGATATTACCTTTTTTCAGCTATGTTTATAAAGCTATTTGTTTATTAATATTATTTTCAAATGTAATAATTGGAATATAGTAATATTATCGTTTATTTATCTTATTATATTCGGTTTTATTAGAGAAATTAAAATCTTTTTATATATACGTATAATACGTTAATAAGTAGATTTCTTATATTTGTGACGTATAAAATACTTCTATTACTCATAATATACGATATATATTTTGCTATATCGATTTGAAATTCCGAAACAAATAATTTCTATTTATTCTTAGTATTTTGTAATCATTCTTTTAAGGCGTTTTATTAATTTTTAAACTTTTTCTAGGTTAACTTTTGAACTTTTAATATTCCGCGTTGAATCTTTTATCGTAATAGCTTTTATTTGTACTGGGCTTAAATTATATTAATATTCAGTTCATTTTTATCGCATAATTCGTTCTTCGAGTTAATTAATTGTTTTTCGAAAATAACAGTTTAAGTACCTTATCGTCGAGATTTTTTATAGATATTTCGATAATATCTTGTTTTAATATAATTATAATATTTAATTTTGTCTTTATATTTTGCGTTAAATCCCTTTAAATTTTATATATTTTAGCATTATGCTATAGAATATAAAAAATGCGTTTCGTTCTAGTTTTCGTGATGTCTCGATTAGTTTTTATATTTTCGAATATATTATCGTTTTCTTTTCTTACGCGGTTCGTATAACGTGTTATTAGTCTTAATAACCGTGTTAATATATTGATTTAAGGTTCTAGATTTTAAATTTTGAACAATTGTATCTTTAACGTTATCGTTTAATTTTTATAAGATGTGTCGATTAAATTATCGCTTTTATTATCGGTTTATCTTAGTTATCTAACTTCTAAAGGCAATAGCATACTTTAAAACAATTTTTTAAATATAATTGCAAATTTTATTTTATGATCGTTGGTTTTTCGTTTATATTTTCGAAATTAGTTTTTAACTTTTTCTCAAAATTTTCGGAATTGGAAATTCTTTTTTAGTAACTTTTTTCTAATCGGTTTTAACGTTTTCTAAATAATTCCTTACAATTAATTTCAATTAATCCAAAGTATTGCCTATAAAAAAAGTTATTATCACGAAAATCGTTTTTCTAAACTCGCCCAAATCCTAAAATATAAATATACTTACGTTTAAGTATAAAAACTTTAAACATTTCTGTTTTTATTTTAGGGTTAAGGTTTTTTAGCCTTATGCCTTAACGTAATAATACGAATTAGGATAACCGTTATTTGATTCATAAGTTATTAAATTTGTTTTTCGAATTCCTTAATTTTAGCCTAGAACTGTATGATAATAAAACGTTAAGTATTAGTCGATATTTTAATTAAAGGAATAATGTTTAAAGTTTTACGATATTATTAAATAGAATTTGCAACGTATAACGGCTAAAAGTTTAATTAATTATTAAACTTTAATCGTAAGAGCTTGTATTAATAAAAGTATCGTAAATATCTAAATAATAAAATAATTATTATTACGTCTCGTATTACTAAAAATATTTTAAGTAGCGAAATAATAATTATAAATTAATATTATTTAAATTATAGATTTTCACGACCGTATATATTTATATTCGACTTACTAAGTTATTACCAGTAAATTTGTAATCTATTACGTAATTTAACGCACTTGATTTTTTCAGCTGTTTTTATCGCAATCGTTCTCGAAGGCCGTAACCTATCTAGTTATAATAATTTAATATACGAAATTAATAGTAAATATAAACGCACAAAATATAAAATGAAAATTAAGTATAATATTGCTTATTATTATAGTAATAATGAGGAAACCAAAAATATAATAATATTTTGGGCATACTTAATATAAATTTAGCTTACATTTTTCTTAATTCAATGAATTACTTACGTAATTTTCTTTATTATTACGATTATTTAAAAATTTTTAAAAGATTTCCTGTTTAATAAAAAAATTGTTATAAAATAAATATAATTATATTAATCACTAAGTTTTTAACACCCCGGAAACTTATTCCGGTACGCCTATAGTATATAAAGAACTTCCTAGCTACCTGTTACGGCCTGGTCCATCGTAAGCGCTTCTATACAGCTCTAAGCACCAGCATGATTGCCACAATTGCGATCATTCCACTGATCTTTTGCGCTGGTGGCGTAATGGTATGGTGCAGCCATAACACAACCGCTCACTAAAGCTTAATTCTACTCAGATAATAATCACTCCCCACACTTTATGGTACCTTAGCTTCCGATCAGCTTAACTGTCACAGACGCTCGGTGATGCTTGGCGATGCTCAGGTTTACATAACCTTGACTTGCCGCTTCGGACGCTCGCTAACTGTCTACTGGTATTTAAGTTCAACTCGCTCTCCTAGAGAGACGTCAACTCTACCCGACTCTGCATTGCATAAGGTTTAGGCCACCGCTACCAGAAAAAGGGGATAAGAGCGGGACAAGCAGGGGCCCGGTCTCTGGCATCCTCTACTTCCTCAACGACGCAGGCGAACACGCCCGTTGCCCGGGCTCTACGTGAGAGGCTTAATACAGCCGGAGGATAGGACGGCAGACCTTCAGTGTAGGAGTTCCATTAGGGGCCCCCATCGCATGCCCGCGTCATGATCCGGTAGTCTTTGGCCGCTTGTCACACTGGGGACTCAAAGTCGTCTTTAAAATCAAGTAGGCTTAGATCTATGCCATCACAAATATCACAGGGCACAAGCTAGCAGGGCATGTCCTTAAGTCTCAATCAAGAGAAGCAGGTCTCATTCCCACTATCGCAACCGGGAGCTTCTAGCCAATAGGGACTGGGTTATACACTGTAGACAGGCGCTCCTCTGGTAAAAAGGACAATTTTATTACCTAATCAAGCATAGCCAGCGCCCAAAGCTATTCAACCGCCTCAGGCTCTGGTGATCCTCCCAGATAAAGTCCAACTCTTTAGTGCAGTCCCTGGCGAGGATGTGGTGGTCTGTCATCGGCACTGGAGCATCCTCGTTCGTGACCTGCACCGACAAGAAGACCGTGTTGAAAAGCCACAAAGCCTGGGAAGACGGCGAGATCCGGCCGTCACTGTCAGTGAGCTTCCAAGGTGCCCTCCGCCGGGAGGCGTTCATGTACCAGCATCTCGGAATGCATCCCAATATCCCCCCGCCTGCCGCGGCCCTGATGAGATCCATCCCGGACGTCCACGCCCTGCGGCTCGAGCTGGCGCCGTTCGGCAACCTGAGAGGCTACATCTGGAGACACAAGGACACGCCGCCGCCCGTAGGCGTCCGCCTTGACATGACGCTCGACGCGGCTCGGGCACTGGGCCACCTCCATTCCCTCTTCGTGCAGCTCTCCGATGTCAGCTGTCGTAATCTCCTCTTCGACGACCATCGCGTCAAGCTCTGCGATTTCGGCAGCTCGCTGATCCAGGGACAAGCCTTGGACGCCACAGACTACGAGGAGGCCGCGTACGAGCTGCTGCTTCGGGGCCGGCCCGTCCCCCGGGGGGGGGGGGG